>JAUMHH010152316.1:0-19098 GCA_032359455.1 Chlamys rubida | reverse complement strand
ATCCATCCAAAATATCATCGTACTTAGAACAGGTTCAGCAAAACGTGAATCAACTACTACAGGACACATCCATCCAACATATCATCGTACTTAGAACAGGTTCAGCAAAACGTGCATCAACTACCAAAGGACATATCTCTCCAGTATATCATAATACAGAAAAGGGTCAGGAATTAAGAGGACAAATCTCTCAAACATGTCATTATTTTAAGATCAGGCCCCGGAAAAGCGAGTCAAACGTTTCCTTTAAACTCAATAAGCATGGATGGTTTGAATGTTACAAATGATGAAAGGAAATTATTTGTGATAGACTTTTGTGGTAAAGTTGAAAAAGTCAATATCGAGTGAAAATCGATGTGTTCGTCTAAAACATTTGTTGAGTTATATGGAAGGGTGTTTTAACAGGCTAACTTTTATTGGATTCTTTTTGTATTCTATCGTTGTTGAGGATCCCCGTACCACTGCTAAAACTGTAACCATTGGGAACTGATTGGTCAGTACCAACCAACATACAGAATGGTAATGATAGCCACCTTCATACTAAATTCTAGGATATTCATATACAGCATGACAGCACTACGGTCACCTCACTACCGAACTCGATAATTACCCAATAACACCACGTAGCTTTTCGCTCATCAGTATAGGCACAGATAAATATAAAAATCAATCAATGATTGGGTAGACATGTCCCTTTTATCTATAAGCCTTTTGAATTTAACATTTTAAAGTTCGTAATCACTTACATTTCACGAGATATCTATTTTTAATTCAAACATCTCGTGAACATTTCTAAACAAATCAATCAATAACAAGAAACATATGATGTGACTAAACCCCAATTGGTAGAGTTTTGACAGTTTTCAGTGATGACCGCTACAATATACATAAAATACGTAGACAAAATACTGAACTACGATTTTTCATATATGAACACACTTATGAAGCAGATATATATTGACCATGAACCAATCTTTAAACACGTCTATGGTAACCCCTACAAAACCCTTCAAAACGTTGTCGATTTTAACTATTAATACTAATATCTTTATTGTTATACTGTAAGAGGAAAATTCACAAGTTTAATATTTCAAAATCGATAAAACTAGGGCAAGGTATGAACAAAGGAGAGATTTACATGGAGAGCCTTGAAAATGTACAAGGCGATAAGACCAGGTGTACCGGAAGGGTTAGCCTTTTCTTCTTCATCGATGACACTTGCTATGTCAATCTAGGTCAAATCAAAGAAATGTCATGTCCTCATAACGAGAAATGGGATGGTAAAAACGAAAACCACACACAGCACAATAAAGAGCATAATCAAAAATGAGCCTCATATAAAACAAAGAAAAAGCATATTTCTCTAGGAGATCATGATGGCGATCATGAACCTTTCCATATAAATTAAAAAAAACTATATATTTTCGAGACTGAAGTGATTAACAGTAATCACCACGGGTTTCTTCGTAAGTTTCTGTGGTTTTCATCCTCTTTGAGTTCAGATTTCGACAATGTTTGTTGGCACTATGAACTTTTCTTTTTAATTTGTTTCATTATCCTGTTGAGACAAGTAAATTAATATTAAATCGGGAGAATACCTACAGGCAATCGTAACCCTATATTAGTAAATGTAGAAATGGTGCAACTCAATTGGAAATTTAAGAAAAACAAACACGTGTGAAAGTTATGTAAAATAAAAACTAACAAGATCACAACAGAGTACAGTATCTAAATCTATAACAGAGTACAGTATCTAAATCTATAGGGACTGGGCACTGTCGAAATTGTCTTCAGCAGCAAAACTGTTGTACATTTTGTAATAAGGAAATTGATGATGAATTACATGCAAATATTATGTGGCGAATATTTTACGAAATTAGTCATGAAATATATATATGTATGTGTACCAATAGTTTATGTAATTTTTTATCAATATTCGAAAGAAAAGACTCTTTTGTTCTATCAGACGATTTTGTTTTAAATCTGGTGCCAAAGCGCTATCTGGTTGAAGTATAAATATGAATAATGTATGATGTATACGCATGCTGTTATTTATGATTACAAATGACAGGGTTGATATTAGCATGTGTGGTTTCATGTAGATGTATAAATATGTAATAATGTTAACAGCGGTAACGTTGAAATGCATTGGAAGCTATTAGTTTTATATGAGTAACTGATAATTTTAGCATTATTGTTTGCATATTAAGTTTTAAATACAAGAAGATGTAATATCTCGTTACTATTTTACAGCGGCCTCTTACAACTTTTTAAGTACGATAACTTTATGATGATGTATATCGTTAGAATCGGAGACATCCTTGACATAGACAGCTCTGACATAGATATGTGTTATTGATCAGACTTACCGTGTTATGACTGTAAATTACAATGTCCAGACTGCCTACGTAATATGTACAAGATACTTGGTATACTGCTAATGACAAACATATTATAGTTTTACATTAAATTGTTGATAGAAACCGAATATGTAATAGTTTTACAATAGTTTTACAATATAAGTTGGAATAACTGTGTAATAGTTATACTGTCACGACTAACATTAATATCTAATGCTTAGTCTAAAACTAATATTAATACAGTATAGTGTTGCCAGTCATCTTGTTACAGTGTAACATTATTAATTAACGTTAAGAACAATCGTGCAATAGACAGACGTTATGATATGGACACTTTCTTATAGTGTCACATTATACTGTGTAGACTAACCTTGTTATATTTTTACGTTATACTGTAGAGACTCAAATTGTTATATTTTTACGTTATACTGTGTAGACTAACCTTGTTAAAGTGTCACGTTATACTGTGTAGACTAACCTTGTTAAAGTGTCACGTTACACTGTGGAGACTAACCTTGTTATAGTTTAACGTTATACTGTGGAGACTAACCTAGTTATAGTTTTACGTTATACCGTGGAGACTAACCTTGTTATAGCTTAACGTTATACTGTAGAGACTAACCTATTTATAGTTTTACGTTATACTGTAGAGACTAACCTCGTTACAGTTTTGCGTTATACTGTAGAGACTGACCGTGTTATTGTTTTACGTGATACTGTGGAGACTAACTGTGTTATAGTTTTACGTTATACTGTAGAGACTAACCGTGTTATAGTTTTGTGTTATACTGTAGAGACTTACCTTGTTATCTTTTTACGTTATACTGTAGAGACTCACATTGTTATAGTTTTACATGTATTGTAGAGACTAACCTTGTTATAGTTTTACGTTATACTGTAGAGACTAACCGTGTTATAGTTTTACGTTATACTGTAGAGACTAACCTTGTTATAGTTTTACATTGTATTGTAGAGACTAACCTTGTTATAGTTTTACGTTATACTGTAGAGACTAACCTTGTTACAGTTTTACGTTATACTGTAGAGACTAACCTTGTTATAGTTTTACATTGTATTGTAGAGACTAACCTTGTTATAGTTTTACGTTATACTGTAGAGACTAACCTTGTTATAGTTTCACATTGTATTGTAGAGACTAACCTTGTTATAGTTTTACGTTATACTGTAGAGACTAACCTTGCTATAGTTTTACATTGTATTGTAGAGACTAACCTTGTTGTAGGTTTACGTTATACTGGAGATACTAACCTTGTTATAGTTTTATATTATACTGGAGAGACTAACCTTGTTATATTTTTACGTTATACTGTAGAGACTAACCTTGTTATAGGTTTACGTTATACTGTAGAGACTAACCTCGTTACAGTTTTACATGGTATTGTAGAGACTAACCTTGTTATAGTTTTACATTATACTGTGTAGACTCTCCTTGTTATAGTTTTACGTTATACCGTGGAGACTAACCTTGTTAAAGGTTTACGTTATACTGTGTAGACTCATCTTGTTATAGTTTTGCGTTATACTGTAGAGACTAACCTTGTTAAAGGTTTACGTTATATTGTGGAGACTAACCGTGTTACAGTTTTACGTTATACTGTAGAGACTAACCTTGTTATAGTTTTACGTTATACTGTAGAGACTAAACTTGTTTTAGTTTTACATTGTATTGTAGAGACTAACCTTGTTATAGTTTTACGTTATATTGTGGAGACTAACCGTGGTATAGTTTTACGTTATACTGTAGAGACTAACCTTGTTATAGTTTTACGTTATATTGTGGAGACTAACCGTGGTATAGTTTTACGTTATACTGTACAGACTAACCATGTTGTAGGTTTACGTTATACTGTAGAGACTAACTTTGTTATAGTTTTACATTGTATTGTAGAGACTAACCTTGTTATAGGTTTACGTTATACTGGAGAGACTAACCTTGTTATAGTTTTACGTTATACTGGAGAGACTAACCTTGCTATAGTTTTACATTAAAGTCTTGAGACAAACTGTAATATATTTACATTAAAATGTAGATGATAACTATGTTAATATTATTAATAACATTGGGATTGTTTAAATCCATCTGACATAATTGTTCGCCACTTCTGTTTACATATAAATGTATATCAATATAACACAATGTTAAGGGAATCAATGTTTCGCATTGTATGAATTTTCATGTACCCAAAATATAATAAAAATCACATACATACCGAAGAGAAAATGACAACATTGATATGGTATTTACTGAATGTGTTATTTCTTTTGTTTTATTTATTCTTTCAAAAGACTTTATATATATATATATATATATTTTAATTTTCCCACGAAAATCTGTGTTTTGTATCTTTACCAGAAAAGATCCCGCGATGCAGACGAAATCTGCGAGTGCTGGACATCGAGTAAACATATCGCTATATATGTCAAATTCACGAAAATACAAGTACATATTTAAACATGTTTGTCTATAATCTTTATTATCCCTCACTCACTCATACACCCCATATCCTCGCAACACGGCGCGTATCCTTGATTCACCTAGATGACTCTATTGTTGCTGGGCCGTTAAGCAATAAACAAACAAAATCCTTGATTCGTTCCCCTTGCGCGTGTATTGAATCAAAGTATACAATTATTTATTAGTTGCAGTCGCACGTGTATTTGTAGTTTCTGCAATACGCCTGAAATAAATAAATGAAAATATTGTTCACCAAACATTAACGTATTTGGTATGAATATAGTAATTGCAGATTACTGCACGTCAACAATGTAAGACAATGACGGTTTTTGTAACTGAATCTTTAACAACACCAAATGAGTTAATCTATGAGATTATATTATGCATTAAATTGGTTATCTAATGTTATCTTCTTTTAATCCTCATGTACCAATATTTGTGTACATTAAAATAAATGAAAGTGTAAGGAGACTGAGCCATTAGTTCCCCCTAGGGATCAGCCCGTCTTTGTAATATTATAGAAGGTTCTATACTACCTTTCCGATTTTGCTGTATTGCTACACGTGTTTCGGAACACTTGGGATACATATTTCCATTCTTTTGTACTTTTAGTACCACTCTGTAGAATCCTGAGAGGACGAAGATGAAATAAAATCCAGTAAATGATTACTTTATATGGCTTTCTGCATCGACTAAGTTTGTAAGCAGGTGCTTGCTAGTATTTCTGTTGAGCATTTTACGATATGTTGTAATTTGTTTTAGATGAATCAATATACGGACTTTGATACATAGTAGTTACGTAACGATGGCATTTAAATAGGAGTGACGTCGATATATTGATATCTTTGATGTTATTTTTATCTTTTATAAAGCCCGCTGAAGAGTCGGGAATTAATACTCCGTGTTAAATATATGTTGCTGTTACGTGATATCTGTTTCACTGCACAATCATATTCAGTCAGTCACGAAGACTATATATGTCCCTTAAACATATATATCTAATCCAATCAGTCATCAATTCTTTTTAAAAAATAATCTTAATTCAACAGCGAGTACATTTAATACCAACCTTTTTGTTACTGTTTAGACACCCACAATTCATTAATGCCAAACCCAATATAGAAACACTAGAACACATTTTTCATTACGAGCAAATTCATACTTTGTATAAGTTCTTTACGCATTGATGCTCAGATCGATGGGAATATCTTGTACATATATAACTTATTACTAGGTTCAGGAATATGCAACGCCTGTCGATGATGGTCTGGTAATTTTCGCTGCGTAGTATTAAAATAACTCTGATAACACACTGTAAGCATTTCATACGTTTTATCATTACCTACAGAGACTGGCTTCACGCTGGGTTGACTTTTTATGAGGCACTTGTAAACATTTTTCATCGTGTGTTTTGATATCAAGAAACCACAGTTTGAATTTTCTTTGGAGAACTTCAGTCTTTGTGTACAATAACTTCCAACAAAGCAATTGTTTTTTTGGAATCTGGTGAAATTCTATCGCTTAGTTAATGTCACGCCGATGCAAATTAGTTTTATCTCCTACTCATTCTTTATACTTGTCTTCATACAGGTCATTACAGGTCAGCATTACTCCCGGTTTCCAGGCATAGTGTCAAATCAATGGAAACAGATACCCCTCAGTCAGCCCGAAACTGTGGCACTCGCCGGCGTCAGATCGTGATAAGGAAATAGCTCCGCGCATGCAAAGTAGTTACACTGTTCCAGTGAGTGACGCGTGAAGCGCTCACCAGAAAATACAGACCCTGAAATATAACCCGTAATATAGGATAACCTTGTCGGCTTGCAATCACTGCAGTTAAAGTAATCGTTTATACAAGAAAAGCGGAGGCCAAATCGTCAAATTGTTTCCGATTCTGGAATTAACATAAATACGATAAGAATGTTTTGATTTTCTCCTGGAAATAAACCTGTCAAATTGGACGAATTAAACATGCGAGGTAAGTTAGATCGCATTACTGACTCTGACCTCCAATGTTTAGGGTCAACTCTTCAAAACATTTAATACAACCAACACCCGTCTTTTTTAAACACGTGTTAATTCTAATCTTTATTTACCAACATCCATCTCTGCCAACACAAACAGTGTCAGTATTCGGGCCTTGATATTCCATAGAGGACCTCATTGGGTTTCATAGAGGGACCTTATTGCAATCTAAGATGTCGGGTTATTTGCTTCTGAAGTTCCAAGGCCTGACTTGTTCAATATGACTTTAACAGTAGATGACTGGCACACGGGATACATCCTGACAGTTGTCACAACTTCCAGGAGAGAGTTTTCCCCTGTGTTTTGATGTCGCTGTAGTTCTTAATGTTGTCTTTTCTCAGCTTTCGATCTTTGTCTTCGTGATTTGACTATGTGTCTTTCCCTTATTTTACTTTGAATACACAACTCGTCATCACAAAGTTACAGTTATCAACAATCATGGTCAGAACTGTGCTTATCTACACGAATTCGGACATTGCTAAGCACCTGTCATGCAGTCGTGGAAGGGTAATGTTAGCAACAGAACTAAGCAAAAGGCATTTCCAACGACAACTAGACGAGTAAACATGAGGTAGAAGTGCCAGTAAAAGGACAAAGCTAGAGGTTCATCGGATGGCAGCTAGAGATGCAAATCATGAAAGAAAGGTGAAAAAACTAGAGGAATGTCGAGTGTCAACTAGAGACGTGATCTTGAGAAGAAGGAGGTAGAAACAAGACAAAGTGACAGGCCTGATAATGGTATCTGTGTTCAACACTATATGATAAAAGGACAGTGGCAATGATCCCATAAATTAAGAGGCATCGCAAGTGGCAATTACATGATTTAGATACTACATATTAGTAACAATAATCATATCAGTTGTGTAGATTGACAAATACCATAACTTATGTTGCAAAGGTGTCGCTTCATCAGAACTTGAAACTCAAACTCTACGCAGTGAACGGAAAGTACCGTTCTGATTGGACAATACCAAAAGCGACAGATTCATTTGAAGATATAACATTTCGTATAACAGTCAACCTATAATTTGTATTACACGGCTAATTTCTGATATTTCAGTGGTAAGAAATTGTAATAAATAGAAGTGTACCATTGGTTTCTGTCACTGTTGTTTGTAAGATAATGTAATGTTGACTTATCTCCCCTTGCTGTGCTAACTTTGATTCAATCGGTGACGGTATTCGAGTTTCGGCACCATCATACGTAAGCACCAACTAAAGTTAAATGTTTAGCACTTTCAATAACCAGTAGCTCTGTCACTGACCTTATCCTCTCCTTTGGGGAAAGACTTGTCGGCAGCGGCTGGTCACTGTGTTATATCTTATATAGATACACATACCAGTATTGGAAAACTAGTACCTTCTGTTATTAATGTGTAATAATGCCCCTACCTTATGCAGCATTGAACACTTTAAGAAAATCTCATTCAATCTTGAAGAGTATATGATAAGGAGTTTAAGGAGGTATTTTGACGTTTTGACTAAGAACAGCCGACTCACCGGAATTCACACCTTAGTACCGCGGTTCGGGACTCATTGACAGCAGCACATGAATAGCTCAGTCTCTTAAAGTAGTCTTTATCAGTTGAAATTATTTATTTTTCTTCTTTGTACGTTTTCTAAAACGATAAAATGATCGTCTCATTAATCATAACTCAGTCTCTATAACAGGAAATGACTGTTTTAAGAAACCAGTTTGGCTTAATCTTTTGGGTGTACAGTTTGGTATACAAGTATACCTGCTGTTTGTACATTTAAATAGCACATTTAATATCGCAGACGTACCTTTTTGACCCACAGTTCAGCGTTTACTTGACGTGTTGGTGAAGGTTTTTAAATGTATCGAGGACACATTATTTAGAACATATCGCTGGCTGTGAATCTGATTGTAGTAAGGAGACATTACATGACACAGACGTGTCAAACCACACACTGTTCTATAACATGTATTGCTAACAGCGGACCCATGATAGCCACAGTATCTACCCTAAAGCCTTATTGGAGCTCCCATACTGTTTACACAGCGATATTATCATGTTTAATATCGTCAATGGTTATCGGACATCCCCTCTGATACCTACGTCATCACGAACACCATAACGTGCAGGTGTTTCCATGGAGACGGCTTTATCTACACTAAAAAGGAACAATCTCTGAAGTGAAATAGAGACAGATCTCGGAGCCGATACATTTGTAAAACACCATAGACCACTGACAATGTCACGGTGATTTAGTAACGAAGTGTATACAATTCCATGACTAATTGTGTTGATAATTGGTTATAGTTCCCAGCCACTTCCCCGTCCTACCAGCCGTCTGATAGTAACAGTAACAATGAGGGATTGCGTAATAGACACTGGCTATCATACGTCATTGTTTAAATATACACGTGTAACATAAACAAACGGGGGAGCTTTTCATTTTGACCCAGACAAACGCACATCAATGATTTCACCAATTAGACTGGATATTGTCCTCCTTATTACAACCCCATAGCCCATTACAGCAGTGTCTGGACAATCTCTATAAGATATCATTTGTATTGGGCGATGTAGTGGTGTATATTTATGAATACTCACTGCTCTATGACATGTGTTTTATATCTTCCTAGCTGAGTCATGGTGACGGGACCTTGGTGAGGATATGTACGGGTATAATACAACCTTATCATAGACTACTGATCACTTAAGTCATCATATCAGAGACCAAACCAGGCTTTAACTCATTGTTAGGTAATTAAAATCGTCCTTGTAATGTAACGATGATGATATACTGGTAAAGATAATTTATATTTAGTCATTTCAGTGATAAAGATCAGTAGTGTAAAACTATATAAATTAGGTTGATTTACAGCATAGACTCCTATTCCCAAATTGTGTCAACTCATTGTCAAGTAACATATAACTCGGCACTTAGACTGGCCCCCGTCTCTACAATATCATATAGATGACTGGCCCCGTCTCTACAATATCATATAGATGACTGGCCCCGTCTCTACAATATCATATAGATGACTGCCCCCGTCTCTACAATATCATATAGATGACTGGTCCCGTCTCTACAATATCATATAGATAATAAATTGTCTGATTCTAGGTTCTAAACCAGGGGGAGATAAGCTAGTAGTAAAATAAAGTTGAGACATGCTTCATCGCCACTCTACAAATACAAGTCCTGGCCTCGACAGTGTACACACTATGTAGGAGACGAGGTGTGAGCAGTCAACACGCGCAGGTTTGTTTAAAAGTACTGATACTATATATGTGAGAAACTTTGATTGAAATTTCACAGGCAGGTTGGTTTCTGACAGCTGATCGGACGATCCCGCTAATCTGAGATATCGGACACGGGGTCTTATTGCTGTTTAGGCGGAGCAATGATTAGCGCTATCAAAACTCTCTAATCGGGTAACGAATCTGATTTCAGGGAAGATTAACTGAGGCACGTTCCGTGTGAGAAATCTATTAATCTCAATAATGCTTAAGGTAGTGAGTAAATTCTACATGTAATTAATACTAAACACCGGCGCGGACAATGTCCATTATCCGTTACATATAATTGCCCCTTGGCCAAACTTTTGGTGCGAGCGGCACGTGTAGCAAACGCAACGTTGATTGCTTAACGACGCCCGCTATTAACCAATGGGTGTAAAGAATTCCAGCGGGAGTCTATGACCGGAAGCCATCACACTTAGCCGGAACTTTGAAGTGGAAAGGAGTAGAGAGTTTAGGTATACAACTAATCACTTAAATACAACCTGTTGTCGCGTTACAGCTGGCGCTACAAACGCTGCTGAAATTGTTGTTGTTGTGTTAACACTGTTACAGTGTAATAGACGGGAATCGTAGACAAGTCACAGTCGGAGACCCTCGCGCTTTATCTGTGACAATACAAGACGAGACATTCCTACTGCGAACCTAACAATAGTGTTTATTCGTACCATGCGGCGACTAGTCAATGTGTAATTTATACACATACCGCATAATTAGGTAGTTAAGTTTGTGACGTATGAATTTCTCACATTCGAATTAACCGGAAATATGATGACATGGAAATCGACACCTTGTTACTAACATCATAGAATGTAAACGGACGATCAAAGGATCGGAAAACACAATTTCACCGGAAGTCATTCGGCATCCATGTTGCTTGATCATACCAATTGTTCGACTGCGATGATTTAATTATTAAACATAGCTGATTTTAAAAGTGCGGCAGATGAAAGCCCTCGACCAATAATTTGCTTTTTGATTTGAAGACAAACGGTTATCATTGATTTATGTACGGGTGTTCCATTCAGCAACTTTGTATATACGTGGCTAGGTGTCGAGGTGACAGGCTGGCGACACACGTAGGTAACGTTAGACCATTCACGAACTGCTATTTAATGAGGTTGCAGATAAGACATGGCGACCTTTTGAATTAGCACGGTAATGCAGGCTAATAAAGCTTTCTGATCGATATCGTTATGGGGCGATATGGGCCGCGTCAATGGCCTGCATATGTTACCACACTTACTCCGTACCCAGTGTTCTGTTCATCCTCTCGTGGACGGCGTAATGGGTTCGCCCATCTCTTTGAAAATATATCCAAATGTACTTGGCACAATAATCCGTGAAAACATATGTAGGGAATGGGTATACAGTGTGTATTGCAGTGTCCTACAAGGTCGTTACATTTAGAAAATAACTTAAAAGCATGTAAACAATTTATATCTCAACATGTTGCACCATTATTTGAAGAGATATTTACGTAATTTTAGATCATAAATATATCAAAATCGAAATACCGCCATTAGATGCCAATTAAGTATCACGTTTCCATATCAGGCGATAGATACACGTTAAATAATCACTTTGAAGAAGAAAAATATAGAAATATATGTAACCAGCGCTTCAGAAATGATGCGCGAGACAGCTGATAGGAGCTGACGATAGGTGTAACAGATCGCCAAGCAACAATAGGCGCAGATTATCACCAATCACAGAGCGTGTTAGAAATAAAATAGCCTAGTAATATTAGCAGAGAGCGTTAACCTTCCTGTATCACATCCAAATATATACTGGCATTTCTATGTGTTTCTGATTAGGGAGATTCGTAGATTCGATAAAGAGATGTTTTAAAAAGTTACATCGATTTAGCCTAAGATTTTAAGTAATTAACATAACAACTACATAAATATACAAACGCAGAGATATGTTTCAAAGAGAACAACATATGTCGTTAATATATTAACCAAATTAAAGGTTTAGATCTGCCACACGATTATGTAATGTACAGGTGTACTAATAAAAGATCGTGTTATGCAATATACAGACAGTTATTAAAGATGGTATAATTATGTAATATGGAGATAGAAACAACATAATAAATGTGTGACGTCATTAAGCTTTCCGTGGTTTTGCTCAAAGGTGCAAGCAGTTTTGTCATATTCAAGTGTTAAAGCAAAATGTGATTTTCAGTAAACTACGCGTAGATATGTATACCTAGGGCAGGCAGGTCCGTGTATATCCATGCAGTAGTCTAAACAAAATCAAGCTATATTTCAGTAATACTGTGTTTCTTTCAGGCTCTAAGTTTAACGTTATATGTTTATGTCACGGATGGAAAGTGCTGATTACGCTGTTTTTTGTAATAATTCATTAAACGTGCAAATGTACGGCTCTCATGATTCAAACCGCGGTTCTGCATAGGTACATCTGTACCAGTTAGCGGTTCTACATAGGTACATCTGTACCAGTTAGCGGTTCTACATAGGTACATCTGTACCAGTTAGCGGTTCTACATAGGTATATCTGTACTAGTTAGCGGATTCGCACTTTTCGACATACAGTAATTGTCATTTTAAGTAATACTGTATAACTGACGTGATTAGTTTACGGTCTGAATCTGCAATACAACAGCATATTTCCTATACGTAGATACTGGTTCGTGGCGACTGTCTGTCTCTGTTATATGTTGTGATATGTTATGGTTCGTGGCGACTGTCCGTCTCTGTTATATGTTGTGGTATGTTATGGTTCGTGGCGACTGTCTGTCTCTGTTATATGTTGTGATATGTTATGGTTCGTGGCGACTGTCTGTCTCTGTTATATGTTGTGATATGCTAGTTTACATGTTCCTGTCTTGATAAAGGGGTGGATCGCCCTGGAAATTTGACACATTTCTTTGTCTGCACTGTCGTTATTACTTCTTTGCCCATATAAATATACATATATATAAACAAGTGAGAAGTCTACTCATGTAGTTGTGCTGCAGAGTGGAATATGTTACTTGAATCTTAACATCATTATGATCTAATTAATATCCAGCATGTCTTTTTATTTATTTATTTAATTATTTATTTAACCAAACAATACCCCCATCTTTATTTTCTAGACCATAGCAAAGAAGGCTACAAAATAAAATCTAAGCACAAAATCTTGCACGATCCGAAATGTTTAACGGAAAATTTGCTTTATCTTATTCTGTTTCCTTCACTTCATTAAAGATGTGGTTTTAGCCGATGACTTTGTATTGTATATTGTATAAAACAACAGATGATATGATCGTTAATTGTGCTAAGGGTGGCGATGAAAGCGAGGATAAGTAGAACCTCAATGGAGTTATTATTAATGGCATGCACATGTTGATACGTATTGATATTAATGTTGAAATACAATCCATAGGCGTCTGATTTATTGATTTGAGGAAGAAGATTTAAATACTTGCCGATGCGCATTTTCGTAGTAAACATATATTGATAAGTTTTCCGCGGACTTCGAAAAGTTTTTAACAATATCTGTTGTTTAAACATTGCGCTCCTCATTCCCACATTTTTCTGATGCAGCGATGTTTGCGTCGTGTTAAAAACTGTCACAAATAGAAAACGGTGGCTTTCTATTGTATGCCATTTATACATTTCACTCGTATGGCAGAAGATAGCGCTAATTTCACTCGTATGGCAGAAGATAGCGTTAATTTCACTCGCGGACAAATCTTCCACATTCTGCCATACTCGTAAAATGTCTTTGGTATTAAACGGGAAACCATATTAAATTCCACAAACAATTTTGTTCAGTTCATAAATAGTTTAAAGATAAGATAGACATGCTAAGTAATAAATATACTGAACTAAAGCATTGAAATGCTTTCCGTTGGCATTCATGGACAATGTGAACGCCAACTGGAAATGAAAATTTCACTGAAACGCGATAGAGCATCATGTTGAATTATCAGTTCAGCTTGGCGTTCATATAGACTTTGAATGCCAACAAAAAGCATATCAAAACTTATATTTACCCCCTCCTCCTTATAAATGTATTTATAGAAAATAGAATTAATTTGAATGAAGTATTTAGTGTGTATTTATTTCAATGTTGGGTTACACTGATGTACCATTCAGTTTTTCCTATAATTGCATTTAATTGAATGTATTGTGCAAAGTTGTTAAATGACTAGAACATCCATCTGTAAGGAGGTTCAGTGGTGTCCAACGTTACACCACGCCCACCAACACATGGGGCATTCATAGCTTATATGACTGCCATCTGATTTAGGCAGTTTTTTTCGTAGTGGGGATGCCATAGAGTGGTAAATATATACTGATATGAGACAAGGACGTATATCAAATAATAATATTTATACAATAGCATCTACCTGTTGTCAAACCATGAAATAAGAAGAAATGAATAAAATCGTTTGTTTTTTCTATGAAAGGTCATAGTCACCCTAACGTAGAATGGGAGTACTCTTGATGAATGGATATAGCCGTGAAAATACTCGTATCATAAGTCAATAGCAGTGGGCGTACTGAGTGTATATATAGCAGTGGGCGTACTGAGTGTATATATAACATGTTAGTGGTCTTTACAAGGACTTACTCAACTTAATCCTAAAACTTAGTCGACAAATAGACAGGCTTATTAAAATCAGGACCATTTTAACGTTTGTCACTGATGTTTGAAAAGATCAGTTACATATCAATTAAGTAAGACAGGTATGTTTAGATATTTCTCTGGAGATTCATACTAATCATTGGACATTTTTAATAAGAAAGGTTTGATGCAATAATAGAATATTTACAATTTTTTTTAATTAACATACGTTTAGTCAACTCTGCCTCTCGACCATCGGCCAATCCTGCCACTTATTTATAAAAACATTGCTATTTTTTACTGTTACTACACTGATTTGAAGTGTGGTGTCACGATCGCCGTCAATCACTGCCACAAACAAAGACCGGTGCACGTGTCGGCTCAAGCGTCCGCAGGAGCATGACGGGGTTGTTAAACAAGATCCCCGCCATGTTTGTGCGACCTTTTCACGGCACACGAATAGAAGGTCAAGACACATGCACGTGCGGTGTTAGAAAACTCTGTTGTACAAATTACTGGATTGCTGGGATTTCGTGCCTCAAATTATACAGCATGTATTGTATAAATAGGCACAATATGAAAGGATCATGTTGCGTTGTTATTGCATATTTTAAATTGATGTCTGCCCTTGTATTCCAAAGTTGGCAGAGATTATAAGGAACGGTTTTTATGGAGTAAAAGTATTTTTTATTAAATACAATAACCCAATTAATTTGTTTTGGTAAAAATCAGAACTATTCATAAAGCTTAAATAGTGCGTTTCCTTATAGTTACAGTGACAGTGACAGAGACTTATCTGGGGGATGGGAGGTCCACATTCCCTAGGGGAGTTCCAAACAGGGAAAACGGTTAAATAACATGATTCTTGTAAAATATTCCTAAGCTGGGATTAGGGCCTGAGCCCAGAAATCCTTCTTAAACGTCACCAACAGACTGTTTACGATTAAAGTCAGAGAAAAATGTGATTCCGTGATTTAAATTTTCAAATGCTGATGGTTTGGTACGGGGTGTCGTATTGGTCGGTTCCTTTATGACTGGAGTCTGACACGACGTCACACACAGAAACTGTTAGGGAGAGCGCAACGCTTCTGTGATGGCCATGGTCTTCGGATATACGTATGCGTGTCCATCACATTGAAAGTCGGGTAATCTTCGCTGACGGTCATATTGTTTGCAGGAGAGAAAACTCTTTTAGCCAGATGTACCACACTCAGAACGAATGATTGTTTACATCAAAACGGTAAACACAATAACATTCTATTGTAACAAGGATTAACCGCGTACAGGTTTGTTGCTCTTGTTTACCATGGTTCCTGGGAACTAGGATAAAGCACAGAGGCTAAGGTAAAACCCTGGATCTAACATACCTTAGGTCAAGCTGTGTACTGTTGGTACGTAGTCTGAATTCTAGTGATAACAGCTAGATTGTCCTTGTTTACATAACATCTTGACATCTTGATATTCTACTGATATCGTTCTGTCGTCACTCATTTCACGGTGTAGCATCTGTTTATGTGGTTGGGAAAATAGCACGGAAGAGTCAAGCGTCTTCTATACACAGAACAGGAAAGAGTACCTTCAACAGGGAGAGTTAATTGTCTTTACCTATTGATTACTGCGTGATTATTACGGAAGAGTCGAGCGTCTCCACGTACCCAATGTTGTACACGGAACACAGAAGTGTCATTCACACGTTTGCCCTTATCCAATGGATTATCCGTCAAGTGTAATACATTGACGTAAAATAAAAAATCTATTTTGATATTTGAAATAAAAACTAAAATATTAGCAATAGAATATGTTAAATCTCCTGTCAATAAAACCAACATTTTAATGCAGTTTGCTGGAGAAAATGCAGCTTGGTAAAGATGTATTTTATTCTGCATATCATTTCTAAATTACATAAGCAGGGCGAAGGATAATGTCTTAACCATTGTGGGGAAAAACTTCTATTTCAAAAAGTATCTTAATCCAACAGTGGTGAAAAAAAGGATAATGACCAATATTGTGAGGACAACGGCAAGGTACCAAACACCAGAACTGACCAAAGAGGAAACAACTAATGGTCTTGTCTGGTAGTGGTAGTTCTTTCTCCTTAACTCGGTCAGTCCTCGGCTACTGTTTGCTTATATGGCTAAGCAGTATTTATTCCGTACCAGGCATACGGACCACAAGGCTTACATAAATGGCACTGAAACAGAATAACTTACCGGAATAAACCCCGGAAACAATGCATTTACGAGTATTTTATAAATAAAAGCCGTTTGGTCTCAATTATATTGAGACCGTAAATTACGTGGCTTTACGATCTACGTTTGTGTCTACCCTCGGACGTCGAACAAAGGTAAAAACGCTAGCAGGACTGTTACTAAATTAGTCCCAGCGTGGAAATAGGTTTACTTGTTATGGTTGAAATCACGTAACATCAAACGATACACTCAAATCTCGCGAGAAATCGACACGCCATTGCGGTGGCTTCTGGCATCGTCTGGACAAAAGCGTCTTGTACTGTTCATGTGTGTGTCACACGATGACTAACGGTACTAGATCAGGACACCACGCGCACGTAATTACTGGGTACTATTTACAGCTAATTCGACGGATACCAACAAAGATAAGTACTAGGAGCCATAAAAAAAACTCTCGGACCTTTTGTAGGTTTGCGTGCCTGAAACCGCGTGAGTGTTCACCTTGGTCAGTATGACGCTCGAGGCCTCATGTCTAGGTCTAACACGAACTGTCTGTGTTTGTTCAGATTAATCCCGAGAGGTTCCGAATATGTTTAATATCTCGTATACCTTCGGGAAATAATGACTAGCGTATCGTCCGCATACCTAACGTTTTAAACATGAACAACAGCTTTAGGTAAATAATGGAGGCCGAAGTTATATTGTTATATTTCAATCCCGGCTCGATTTCTGAGAGAGACAGGCAGGCCAATGGTTACCAATCAGGAACAATTCCCGAAGCCGTAAATAAGAGTAAGCGATGATTCACGAGCATTTACGAGAGGGAGTTTTATTAATACCGAATTATGATGCTGCGAAGTTCGCGATAATTTGAAGAAATGTGTACACATTGTTGGCGCCATTTTTTAGTCTAGATTGGTGACCATTTCCCAAGAGACGTCTGTTTCCTGTAGCAGGTTGACACTTTAGTCATCGCTGACTTTGACGGACTCAGTGAGGCACACACACAGCACTGGCCGTGTTGGCGTCGGACACTGCTATCTATAGAATATTGTCGTCCCAGGTGATAATTAAATACCAATAAATGAACACTCTTTTCTTGTTTCACCAAACAAAATGATTTTTTTGACTCAGATGATCTCTCTGTATTGAATTTGAAAAATGAATCTATTTTGTTTAAATTTATTTCAAAACTAGATAAATTGTTTTAGAGAAAACAAATCGATAATCAGGAGATACGACTTACCGGCGGCGAGTATTTTAGTATTCTATAATTATTTTCTCACTTTCGCTCTTTTGTGCAGAGAGCGAAAGTGAGCGTAACCCCTGGATATCGAGGATGTGGGCTTACATGTTTATTATATAAATCCTTAGTGTTACATATTTCAGTATTCTGTAAGTTTTTGGGCTTACGTAAGTTAGTATTATATATATCCCTGGGTACATGAATGTTGGTATTCTATAGATCCCTGGGCTTAACATATACTTCTGTTTTAGGTTGTCCCTTCTATTTCCGGTCATACTCATCTCTGATCTCGGACAGTGAAACTACTCACGATAATTATCAGTTTTCATTTATTTTGTCAAATCCGCTACTTCTTTCACGTTAATAACATTGAGCAGTTTTATAAATTAAAACATACTTGTACTTGACCATTTAATATACCGAGTAGTCACAAATCTGAACATGGACTTTTCGGAATAAAATAAACATCAACCGTTCTGCTTGGCTTGCAAGATTTGTTTTTTTATATATATAAATCCATTGGGAAGATTCAAGGAAATAATTTTTGTTGTATGTATAGAGGTAAATTTACTACAAACAGGGGTATAACATTTGTAACAAGGTTGGCGATTTAAACAATATGTATACGTGTCCTATCAGGACGACATGAAGTACATACATGACTTAAACATGTCTTATTTGAGCTGATAATTCTGCTCTCCCTTTTCTGCCGTTGGTTGGGTGGCGCAGTGGATAGCGCACTTGCCTTTCACAAGGCGGCTGGGGTTCGATTCCCCGATCGGACGTGAAAAGGTATTGGGTCATCTGCCCGTCCACATGGTTTTCTCCGGGTACTCCGGTTTCCTCCCACAATAAGACCCGCGCGAGCTAAACATCCATGCAAACAAGAGTGATTAATTAAATATAAGTTGGAAAACTTGTAATGTAAAATATATAAAGTTGCCCC
>JAUMHH010152305.1:0-19099 GCA_032359455.1 Chlamys rubida | reverse complement strand
ACCGCTTTGAGACGACCTACGAACTAGGTTGTGATAAAGCGGTATATAAGAACCTCGAATTATTATTATTATTATATGAAAAGTTAGTTTTGTTGGTTCGTAGGTAAGTATGTCTAAGTGTTCCATTGTGTTTGGGCATCAACAGTTTTAAGTGAGTATGTTTTATTTAAATGTCCACGGAAATTAAAGGTGTTTTATTACCTGGATTGGAGGTGTAATACGCATCAAAGCAAATTGTGTCGTTCTGTCTATTCTACCTCTTCAACCACACATTTATATTAACCCTCAAACAGTTGGATGATGCTTTGATCTGAAATCGGTAAATACATTTTGTGATTAATGGGTCATGTGCTGGAAAAAAGTTCATTTTCCAATGCTGGCTAGTTTTGATATACGTGTATTTTGAAAAAGGCATCATTGAATAATAAACTTAAACAATAATGTACCAACTCATAAACGGATCTCACCGGCATTAGATTCATTGCGAGGGCTGTGGATGAGCTCACCAAACGTTATGAAGGAAACGACAAAGAACCTATCTCGAGGGTAATGCAAGAAGCTCCAGTATAAACCACAATAATTATGTTTATGACAGGTACAAGCGTTAGAATGGATTATATTTATGCTTATTGTTTTATTAAAACTACTTACATCTACGTTGTAGCTACAAATGCACTGTATTTTAATTCCAGGACCTACTACGGATCCATAAATGGTCAGTAAAATCCATACGGGTTTCGGTCTTCGGCCTCATCGCCTATGGATTTTACTAACCTTCTATGGTCCCGTAGTACAAATGTCAGTAACAAACCATATAACTAATATTGAAAAATCTTTTTCGGAACAGTTGATGTACTCCGCGTCAAGGCATCAATTCTTGATGACTTGACCTTTAACCGAATGACCTAAAAATATTTAGTCGTACAGGTAGATGTTTTATCCTGCAACGTGCTTGTGAGAGGCGACTCAGGAACACCTTGTAGAATTTCGTGCTTCCTACCGTACTCTATGCCTTGGGAAAACAAAGATCAGACAAAAAATATCAAAAATAGTGAAATAATTTATCGATTTTATTTAACATCATCCGTTCCTCTTTACATATTTTAACATCAACAGAACCGTTTGCATATATCACCCTCATGCTTTTCAAACACATATAAGCAAGCATTCTTATCACAGATAAAATCGCCAGTATTTTCGTGCTCAACACTCCTCAAACGCACCCTTTCATCTCTGTTACATAAAGGCAATAGATAAATAAATAGATGGTCCCTATTTACACAAATATCATTGTACCATTTAATTGTTCCTGTACATATGATCTAAACATCGATCACAATAATATTCTAGTTTAGCAATACAAATAAATCTCATCTCTACAGCGGATAAAATGTTTCATGAACAGAATGTACATACTTATACCCATCACAGGTTTTAAACCGTTTTATGTCTAGTGATGAACACAATTTAAGGGTTTACGATATCATTGTGTTCTTCAAATAAAAAAGCTAGCATAATCTTGCTAAACACTTATCCGGATACTCGTGATATATCCGTTATTTTAGGATAAACTACTACCAAACATAAAGCAAATATCTTAGAACAAATAATGACAGGAAACCATCGTTTACACACTGCATCAATTAGGACACACAGATTGTTGTTTACATTGAAGCTTCACGATTTTACCACTTACAGTACCATTTTGAATGGCTAATTTGTGAACAATCTGAGTTCTGAGACAATATCCATTGAAATGAGAAATGCAGTCCTCAGAGAGTTGACAACTGGATTAGGGATGACTCAATCAATGTGACCAAATTAGACTCTACGTGTAACCAGTGTCACAATCAAACTTTACAAACATTTACACCAGATTCTCGTTTAACGTGTGTGTCATGGTGTCTGTGATGTAACACGCTACAAATCGGCAGCTGGAAATACGGAATCATTATAATCAGAAAACACATATAAACTCCAGCACACGAGCACATCTCATCACAACAAACCGAATGTGTTGTTTTCCTCCTTCGTTTTTTTCTTTTTAAGGGATAAAAGTCTAGGAAACCAGCGCCGAATATAGACTTTATAACCTAAAAATGTCCTACACCAATAAACCTGCTGGTTTTCACTGGTAGGCCGACACTGTTGTCAAATACGCACATCAGGGTGCTTGATTAAGTTCGGTAGTTTTATAACGCCACCGATATTATTATTTTGTTGCTCATGTTGATCTGGTAGTGCTTGCAGTTTTGGCAATGGATTCTGTTGGGTTAATTGGTTTTGTTTACTTGAATATTCTCTTTTGTTTTGTTGTAGATTTTGTTGGTTCTGTTGTTGCATTTGTTGTATCTGTGGGTTCTGCTGTTGATTTTGTTGTATGTGTTGATTATGTTGTTGATTTTGTTGTATGTGTTGATTATGTTGTTGATTTTGTTGTGTTTCTTGGTTCCTTTGTATAGGTTGTTGTACTTGTTGGTTCTTTTGTTGATTTTGTTGTATTCCTAGTTTGCTTTGTAGATTCTGTTGTATTTGCTGCTTCTGTTGTTGATTTGGTAGTATTTTCTGGTTTTGTTGTATATTTTGTTGTATTTGCTGGTTGGAATGTAGAGTTTGTTGTGGGTTTGGTTGTATTTGCTGCTTCTGTTGTTGGTTTGGTAGTATTTTCTGGTTTTGTTGTATATTTTGTTGTACTTGCTGGTTGGAATGTAGAGTTTGTTGGTTTGGTTGTATTTGTTGATTGTTATGTACACTCGGTTGCTTTTGTTGATTGTTAAGAATAATCGGTCTTAAGTGTTGATCTTTTGGTAAATTTTGTTCTTCTGGTTGATAATTGTGAAATACGTTTTTGTTATTTTGAATATATGTTTGTACTGGTTGTTGAACGTGTTGATTAAGATGTGCATTTAATTGTATCGGTTTATTTGCCTGATTTTGTATTTGTAATTGTTGTTTTTGTTGATTTTGCATTTGTAATTGCTGTTTTTGTTTTTCGCGTTGCTCTATCCGTTGTTTTTGAGTTTCTTTGTGCTGTAGAAGCTGTATATCCTTCTGTAAACGCGCTATATGTTGCTGGTCGACCTGTTGCTCCTGGAACTGTTGTTGTAACTGATGTTGGTGTTGCTGCTGATGACTCCGATTGTACAGACCATTGCTCATAATATACACCTCGTCAATGTCTACTAACAGATACGTGTATAATTTTCGAAGTTCGAGCTTCTGGCGCGAGTATTTAAGGCTGTTTAGTCCGTCCTTTTGCAATCGCTTTTTAGAGCCTTGTAATAAATGAAACCTGCAAAATAAATCAATATATAATCATTCACACAATCACAATCAGTTAAGCAATTATGTATATTATCCGATAAATATTTTTATGAGTAGTTTTCGAATTATTTTATTTATTTTTAAAACGCTGTTCACTGTACAATATTGTTCCCGGCATTTGTTTGTTTTTGTTTTCAATATTATATACCAGGAAACGTTCGCACAGCAAAATAATATTATCTCCTTGCATTCTCTAAGTATTAATTTTTCAATTTATATCAATAATACTTTGCAATATAATCTGTCACTTATATTAGCCATCATGATGAATTTGCCCTCATGACGCCAGGTGAAATGGCCGAAATTAAGCTGCGACGATCATTGCCCGCCACAAAGCGTCACCATTATTATGAAAATTGGTTGAATGCAACACGGAAATTAGATATTTCGAGTAATGTTATTGTGAATTAATGAGCTTCAAAATCACATATCGGTAAGTATAAATGTATTATGGTCAAAAAATGCATTTTGTTTGGATACAAGACATGTCCAAATCATATGAAAGCAGCGAATATATTTGGATTATATATTACTATTCATATATGGTCATAACGTCTTGGAGAATCGAAATATAACTAGGACGACTGCAACAACATAAGCCTTAAATTCAACTTTATCAACATCTTTTAAAATCTCTTTTCTGAGTCAAGGTCAGAATAACAATATATTTCTTTTCGGATTTTAGTTTCATTTATATGAATCGTTTTGAAAAATACAGTCACCATCTCCTTTTATTTCACAAAATTGCAGAAATAGTGAAAGACAAAATATTGTTACATTTTTACATCAATAACTGGAAAAAATCTATTTTACTCTAATATTGAATGAATCTGCAATAATTTTACATTTCTATGTATGAAACAGGCCCAAAACAAAATACAAGGCAACAACAAGAAGTGACGTCATCAATTTATTATCGTCAGAGAGAAACGGAAATTGTAAACTTTACCTATCTACATAAAACAATTATAACTTAATTTCAAATGCAAAACATAACATAGATGGGCTTCAGTTGATTTTGACAATGTTATTTGAATAGTCTACTTATATTTGAAAGGATTAACACTTTTGCAGTCTTTCCCTGATAGTATTGATGATTAAATATATAAACCACTCACCTGTCTGGATTTCCGTGTTCTTTTCTATGAGACAACATTTTATAGCGGGAGACGTCGCCAGGGTACCTCGTTATAGACATGTTGTTATGTCGTATTCTGTAACAGAATATCAGGTGTAAATAAAGCCAGAACTGTTAGCATGCATTTTGAATTACATTCCGTCACTTGATGCATACATATATAAAACTAGCCGTAGATATGAAATTATCCTCATACTTTAACATCAAAAATATTGTATGTGCTCATGTCATCTTTCATAACACACTTCGATTCTTCTAATTGGTTCAAAATGTAAACATTTAACTTTGGAATGGTACGCAGCAACAAGTTAAAGAGAGGTGTACTTACAAGATATTAAAATAATATCATAATGTACTCTTCAGTTGAATTAGCATTTGGGCAAGAACAAAAAATCTGATTTTAATCATGAAAATGGTTTGATATACATGTATATGATTCCAAAACAGGTGAACAAACTCGTGCAAACAAGTTTTAGAAATAATCTACAGACCTGGCAAGGTAACATATACAATCATTATGTATTATTACATACAACACAGTTCAGTAAAATGTTTGATTACTCTGCTATTCTCAAGCGACTGACTAATTGTTATGAAAAAGTGCTTCCTTATACCTAAAACATGCACGCTAGGACGACAGTCTGCGCTATTAGGAGCAGTTATAAAAACGTCAGATATGTACATTTAAAATGTCAATAATGACATACATGCAAATTGAAAGGCGTAAAATGAAAATGCGTTCTACTTCCTAACTAAAATACCTGTTAAACATGTCATCGTCTTCCCCACCCCATCCGAAGTACTTGTTGGAGAATCCATTGACCTGCTGAAACTGCTCCTTTGTCATAGCTACAACGCCTCCAAATATATTGTTGTACGGCAATCTGTTAAAAAGAGACATTAATTATATGGATGTTACATTAAGGCTCATAAACTTATGTTTGTGTGTTCATTATGTCTGTCTCTGCTATGCATAGTTGGAGTCATCAGGTCATTTGGATGTTTCAACAAAAAAATTACAACTTCAGATACAATCTAAGATACATTGTAATGTGGCATGTGCTCCGATGTGTTCCGACAGATATTCTAGCTATATTGTGTACCAAACAGTCATGATTTGTCTTCCCCGATTGGGTAAAAATGCTTAGAAAGTTATGCAGTTGCAAGTGCAAAGTAAAGTATTAAGTTTAAACGCACCAAGATGAGTTAACACTAGCATCTTTACATGTTTATTCAGACGATTATTCGGTAGAAGACGTTATGACAGATGATGGCGGTGATGTTGTTGTAAGACGATGGAAGTCTTAGATTTTCCTGACAGACAATTGTGGTTAAGAATGGTCTTGACACACGATGGGGGCTAAGGATGATCTAGATAGGAAATACCAGTATTGTCTTTTACCTGCTATGTGTACGTTAACTCAAAGGGTCCGAATTGATAGAATTGTGGTTTTATAAGGAAAGGGAGAGAACCTTGATATGTGTATATTTTTGGGATATATTTGCCTGACTGCTGTAATATGATTCCTGGCGGCAGTTAAAATATTCTCATTATTGTGATGTCTCCTATTTTACGTTTTTAGTCTTGCAGACCGCTGAGTTTGACCTCGTGTATTGCAACCGTGACTAACAAAATGTATTTGTTCTTCGTATTGCAACATTTTTATTTTCAGTGTTTATGTTCATTGGCAACAATAACCCGATTCATTAAATAAGACTTACCTATAATGCATTGTGTCTATAGCAACTGACATATGACGCGGGTTCTCTGGACAGCTGTACATATTATGTCCCATCTCGGGTATAAGATCCACATCATGGAAAATAAAACACTGGTAATCATACTGTTTAAGAGCCTCTGTGAAACCAATGTTAAGTAGCATGGCCCTGTTAAAGGCTACTTCCGGCATCTAAAATAAAACAAAATTAGTCATAGATAAAATTGATAGCATATGTCCAAGAATCTAATAACTGATACATTATAAGATAGTTTGAGCTAGAATTGTATCCATCTTTAATTTTGTTATTATTAGTATTATGGGTCATGTAAATTTACAACCTTGTGGGCAGTTTACCTTTCTACCCTCACAGCAAAAGTTGCTAAATTGTGGGACCTCTTGATAACTTAGACAATTTACCTGGTAGAAAAGAAATATGTTTAATTTGTTCCCCTGAAACACTGCCTTTATCATAAGTTAATAATAACATCAAAACAAAATTGTTTCAATTTACGTTAACCTGTGTTTGGAAGAATTATAAGAAACAGTTTAGTATCATATTATTTTGAATGGGTTTTTTTATATTTAAGAAGATATCTGAATATTCTCTTACCAGATCAACAATAAAGATGGCGTAGTCAAGCTGCTGATTCTGTAGGAATGGATGGAGGTTGTTGAGCAAGATTTTCAGGTGTATCTCACGGTCCCGAAAGGGTAGCACTATGGCCACCCTGTGACGGGCTGTACAGTGGGTGGGGCGGTACCGACCTCCCATCTCAACGTTATGGAACTTCTCCTCTAGCGACTCCCAACTATATACTGCTGTCGTTACAGGAACCTTTCCCACTGTACCAAAGAGCAAACACTCGTTACAAACTCACACATATACACCATAATATATAAACATATGTCTACGACCATTCAAACAGTCCAGCATCAATTTTATCACAAACCAGGTCTTTCTACGAGAAAACTATAGTCAGTTTTCAGGGAACACCATATAATGTTTGATATTTCCCTTTGTGAAATTGAATTTAACGATGATTATTTTGGAATACTGTATCAATTACCAACTTTAATTTGATAGGTGCCATTAACTGTGTGTCGCACGATCATCTTGCAAGATAATGTATAACCCCAAAAGCCACAAATCACGAATGGCTTGAACTCATTGGTTGTTATCCATTTACTGATCAAGTCGACGAATCGAAACAAGAGTCGGGTTCCGAACATGTTTGCAATATATTCTTTGGCATATTTATTTTTGTTTTGTTTTTGTTTTTCCTGCCTTAGGTTTTCTATTGAACTTTTTAAGAAGCCAATTGGATGTCAATACGGGCACAATGGTGAATAATGATGTTCAAAAAATAAAGCAAACGCATAGAAAATCATTGGAAGGTAAGTAATAAAAGCAAAACCACAAATGTGTTCAGCTTGCACCCTGTTATTGCGTGATTGATGAATTAAATAGTGCTAGATTCCTCATGTCATTTGTCAATACTCAATGTCAATCTCAATGTTCTTGTACAATTTAAGACGTCAGATGACCATATATATATAGTATTGCCTGTCATAGAAATTATTGTCTTGTGGACACATTGATTGAACATTGCTTCAATTGTATAAACAGGTGATGAAATGAATTGGTCTTGAAATGATTTTATAGAAAGTGCGATCATTCAATGATAAACATCATTTAAGCTATTGTTATTTTTTCTTTTTTAGATATTTTCATTTCGTCTTTCGTATTTCTTATTGATATAGAATATTGTCTGATTGAAAAAAAAATGTTGGTTAATAACTTTTTGCCAATATTTTGTCACCTTCGTAGCTCATTCCAACACTAAACACCGTACGTGATGGTTATTTCTTATATATTTGTCTTGGTACATAACAGAGGAGCTTCTCAATTAAAACCTCCTCTTCAGTAAATTGTGAAACTAAGTACCACCCCACTAAGCTGACTTAAGCAAAATGTAATACTTAAATAAGAATGCAACTGAATCGAAGTGGACTACGATCAACAATTTAATGAACCAACGTCCTATTAAGTACGAATATTTGTATAGATAGGATAGATACATAGCACCAACTCGTTAATACTACTCTATATGTAGATGTACATGCAGTACACCTTAAACCTATTTATTGTGCTTCTCTTTTATTTCTTCACAAAAATCCCAAAGATTTTACCTTAAACCCTGTTATTGTGCGCTTTTGACAGCATTTCATATTTGTTATCAAATAAAAAAAATAATATAATATAGATTTAATGATGTACTAGTATACAAGCATGAATTGTTATTTAAAATAAGTCAAGTATCACGTGGTTACTTATATCAACATCAACATTTTTGTTCACAGTATTATTTATGTAAACCTATTGATTCGGAGTACAGAACATGTTTATCAAGTATTAGACTATGATCTCATGATCTTAAGTTAGAAAAAGGTAGACATAATAATATTTCGAGACATGACAGAATGTGTACATGCTGCAATTTAGCCGAAATTGAAGATGAATTTCATTTTTTACTAAAATGTCCATTTTATTAAGATTTACGTCAAAAATATATCAAGAAATATTATTATCGAAAGCCTAATGTATTCAAGCTAGTTCAGCTATTAAGTGTAAACAATGTGAAATAACTAAATAAAACAGGAACATTTGTACATTGAAGGGTTAATTACAATATTGTTTAATTTGAGCATGTAAACACTCCGTTATATGATTCACTCTCCGTTTGTTTGTATATCTTGTACATATTTATGTTGTATTTTGCAACTTATTGGTCACAAGGCCTAAGGAATAAAGAACATTAAACATTTATAAAATCCAAATTATCATGAAAGAGTTAACATGTATAAATGTTTCTGAACGTGCAACTTTCCTGTAAGAGGTACACGTCGAAGATAGCTATTGACATTATCTTTAAATTTAATAAATGACAGGACATATGAGGCAACATCAAAACTGTGAGATATAATCACATATAATGTGAAAACATTGTTTCTCGACACTTACCTATGGTTGGAGGAATCAGAGGACACAACGGAAGCTTCGTTTCCGGTTCTGTATTCGCCCAAATCCAACTGATTTGTCTGCCTTTGGTAGAACCTCCACGCAATCTCTGAACCGAGCATAGTCCAAGAAGAGATCCCATCATAGCACATTTTGTGGGGTTAAATGTCACAAGTTCAATAGTCACCACAACAAGAAGAGCGAAGAGAAGGTTACGGATGTTGATAACATGACTAGTCTTTGTTATGATATATGAACAAGTGACACATGGCATTGTCACAAGCACTGTAGGGTACAGTTCAAACTTGGCACCAAAATCACATTAATCACGTGCTTAAAACACCGCAATCATTCGTTGTCACAAAAATCTAGGAATTGTATCGCACGTGCGGCGTCTGGTGTATCTGACGATAGCCTTATTACAAACACTTTGTTTAAAACGTGACATCAAACACTAATCGTTGATTGGTCAGATTTCTTGACCAAAACTGACCTGGTTTCTTTTACCAAAAATAAGTAGTATCCATGAATTTTCTTTGTTATTGAACGTTGATGGCAGTATTCCTGTGTTCAGAAGACCATTAAAGCACATGTGGTCCACCAAGTCCGTATTATCCGAGGCCACTCCTCACCTGTCCAGATCCCATCACGTGGGTGACCCTGTCACTGTACTACCTGTCCGACAATCTGCAATAAATGCATGGCTTTAATATGTCGATACGACCATATTCATTTCAGTCTAGGTTTTATCGCGAAAAGCAAACACTGGCAGTAAAAGTAAGATATACCGTTGCTATCATGCTGTTTATTACACTGGTTCTTACTGATAGGGTGGTCAGAACTGATATTGTACCCAGTTACTTTCTGACGTTACTTTATCCTGGCCTAATGTTTACTATTTATTTACTTGCGTTTATTGATATAACTTGAAACATACCTAAATTGTCAAAGTAATGACAGATCGACATGATGTCTTTTCAATTTCCGATTAATTAAGACCATACAGTTTTTTATGAGAATTTTGTCTAGAAACGTCAACTTATCAAAGCTGCTATCGTAACTTTAACCCAAGTGAGCTTATGGTACGTTACTGATTTATATCTGTTGTCAACAAGTATGTCCTAAAACCTGATTATTTTGAACCAAACAAACATCGGCTGTACGTATACATTGATGCTAATAGTGACATGTTCGTCTTGCAAATATCAATTTCTTGTTGATCCAGATGCCATCCCTTCAAATATTTGTCGATGAGATAATACTCCTCACAAAACCAAGTCTAGTGTGAGAAGTATTAAGACTAAGAAGGTTGCGTTACGTTACGTATATTCAGTCAACATTGTCACTCATACGCACCATGGCGGTACGTAGCTAGACAGGACAATGACTGCCGTCTCTAGCGCGATGAGTCGCTCCTGTCAATTTCGATGTATTTATTGAGTTGGTGTGATTTATGAGAAGCAATCAAAGCACCGGGTTAGTTGTTAATGGTCTACATTTTGATGAAACCATCCAACTGACCTATATACAGTGAAGAACTGTGGTATACTGCTGCTATAGTTTGAAGGGGCTTTCAATATGTGAAGAAATTGTTTCAAAAGCAAAATATTACTTACAGGCAGCTCTTATATGTAGTTTACCGTTCAAAGTGGGAAAACCATTCTAACAACTGATTAGGTTATAACTCAAAATGGAGCGTGGTGTACGAAAAACTGTAACTTTTGTATACCCCCCTCCCCCCTCCTTAAAATGGTTCGACACTCAGCAGTGACCAATTACATTATTAATATATTATCTAAAGTCCATTAAATATTTATTTCACAAATATATGCATAATTCGCATAACCGTATATCAACAAAAGAACGATAATGAATGTTTAAAACAAGCCAGTGGTTGGAACGATACAAGCATGTTGACCTTCCCAATTCCCTGGTACATTGCTGAAACATAACTAGCGAGTTAATGGCATGGTTGAGGCAGTTAATGATTTAGGTCGCACTCCTGCTGGTAACCTGTCGCTGTCAAAAGTTCCATTTTTAGACTTCTCTGTAGCGATTCCTTCCGCATACGTTATCACGATATGACAAAGCTACATTTATAGATATAAACTCTCCTGTATCTACCTTTAAGATTGAATCAAAGTTTTATTCACTCTATTAGAAATAATGAGGTACCGAGTTGCGAAAATTTGCAAAACCAAATTGTCTGCGCCATTTTATCACTTTTGAAAGACGGAGTCTGTTTGTACTGATTTAACTGACCAACTTCAAAAATGGATCATCGGTTTGTTGTTAATAGATTTTATACGTTTTCACAGTCAGAGCATTTTGATGGAATGTACTGTGTCAATTAAGATTTGTTTTGTTGCTTAGTATGAAAGCTAGTATTTGATGGGAAAATGTCAATTTCTGTCCGCTGAGTCGCAACCCATTTTGTTCCGATAAACATGAAAGTAAAAATAGTATGCGTTCACTTATTGCGAGTTGATCGGTATTGTAACGTTTTTTTTCACTTTTCACCAAGGACCCGTCGTAGTGCTTGGAAACCTTGTATACAAATTCCTTAACTTCTCAGCGAGAGCGTAAACACGTAAATATTATATACACAATTGTTTGTCAACAAGAACTATCAGCAGCGTGTAGAAACCGTCTTGGTATATATACTCCTAGTATTCTGTCATCAAGGTACATCATTGCTGTGTGGCAACATTGTGTTTAAATACCTTAAGTTGTACACATAATGTCAACATAAACTTCATTGAGGATATATACAGCACAGTTAAACAGAAATATTTAATTAACTACTGTATTGCTATTTAGGCCCAGCAGATTCACTAAAGTTGCGTCATGATAAATTACATCAGCTATTAAGCCTTAACATTAAATGTCCATGTACAACGTAAGCAATTAAGATTGTTAGAAAAAAAAGCACTTACACTGTCGCGACACATACATAGCCTTTCAACGAAATGTAATATATTAAACCTCGGCTTGGAAAATATCTGCTTCTACTTGTAGCTTCTCGGTCGGTCAATCACAATCATAACAGAATTCAAACCCATCGATGCAATACAGCTTAAACAATATTAATTTATCAAGTACATCAAACGGCAATTAACTCACCAGTCAATGCACATCACCAAAGAGAGAAAGGGCGTTCCTAAATGTCTCGTTTAGATACAGTTTACACATATAAGTCATTTGGTGATCTGTTATGTCACGTGGATTCCATACTTGATCCTATCCATATCATTTTGACAGGTAGTATACATAATTGTCTCATTCTTGCGCTTGTGTGACAGCTGTCTAGTGAAAAAGGGGGCTAAGAAATTTCTATGTACACTCCATTTCACGTCCGTTACGACACATTGGAACAACAATGGCGTGCTTGACGTCACGAAATATTTCTATTATATTTAATGTAATCTTTAAATTGGTGCGAACCCTCGGAGAGTTCAATCAATTAATTCAATAACAAATTATTAAAGTTACTAGACTAAATCCAGAACGACGTGATGCGAAAAAGCCAGAAGGAAACGGGGAGAACACAAAAAGTTTTCAATTTCTGGACAAGATACTCACTGGTCGACAGTGGATATTGTAAAGTCAATTCGTACAAAGTTATTGATATATGTGTTACATTCAAATGGAATTAATGACCTATTTTAATATGATAAATCCATATAATCTTCATTGGTGACATATGTTATCGACTTTAAACTAATTTATTAAGATAAGCCTTCCGGTCAAAAATTTGATCCACACATAAATGCATACAGAAATATGTATATCTAGATTTATATTTTATAAAACGTGTCAATATTTTAGAGAATTGGTCAATAATTCGTTTATAAAGCAATTCACATTGTATTCGGGGAGTTTATCAAGTCTTTTTTAATCATGTTGATTTATTTAATCAGTTAGTTTATATTTATCAGTAATGACTAAGTATTATAAAACTCCTTGAATATATGACATTACATTATTAAATGTTATTGAAAAAAGGTACAGAAATATGTACGTTCTTACTTGGGTTTAAATAGATAATCGATCAATGTTTGTTTTTATTACAAATGGCTATCACTTGTGCTGTGTTGTGAATGTCTGCTGAGGTTTCTTAGAAAGTATTTTCAATAAAAACAATCTGTTAAAAACAACCTTATCTTTCAGTCTGAATGGGTACTGCAGCAAAATGCTTTGCTCAGTTGCTAAATATTGACTACACCAAGCGTACATAAAGATAGTCTTACTCAGCTATATAGTAATATATAAGCAGATAGTATTTGTAATTGTACATTATCATTCCTTATGATTTTTCTAAATGACAAATATGCATAGTGTTTTATACCATCAAACAGAACGTATGTACTCCTGACATATATAAAGGATATGGTGCTTCTCTATACTTACAGGCGCCTTAGAATTAATCGACTCAATTTATGGTGTGGTGGAGAGGTATGTAGTCAGACCACTGAATTAGATTAGACTGCGTTATACGTCTGTTGTAAGAGATTTAACAAGATAGACAAGGGTTACTACAAAGCCAATTTATCATGTAATTACAATACATCAGGGCTAATATGATACATAGGACAGCCTTAAAACAAAATAGAGGATATCATATTGAGTCCGAAAAAAAATCCACAATCGTAAACGTCACAGTCAATGAATAGCTTTTCCTTTGTTCTGCTATAAACGTGTACTGAAAGTGGGGTGTTCATGCATGGATGACTACGAAAAAATAATAATATGGTTTTCATGTATGGATGACTAAGACAGCTTGAGAGTTTAGTTTTTAATTATAGATGACTACAATATACTGTAAGTATGCCTCTCGTGCTTAGAGACTAGCAAGCGACGTATAATAAACCAAACGTCAATCGCAGTGTTAGGAATAAATAGAATATGCAAATATGGAATCATTGCTTTCTACATCAACATAAATATTGGTATCATTTAAAGTTGTTGACATATAGGGTCACTCATCTTTTACTTTTAGGAATCCCCGTGCCACTGCCAAAGCTGTAACTATTCATTAGAAACTGTTCATTTATTAATATATATTTTTTTTTTTTTTGGGGGGGGGGACTTTACTTTATCTTTTATAAATCATTTCTGAAAAGAAAACAATACCTTGCTCTAAACTTGAACGAAAAATAGGAAAAGGAAAACCAATAATATATAATCAACAACAGTGTTTTGAGTGTGAAATACAACATGGTCAGACTAGGATTCGAACCTCCGACATCTCATTGTATACTGTCGCTTAACCAACGAAGCTACTTAGTCAGTGAATGTGATGTTGCCCAACTGCGGTACAGTTGTAGAGACGTAAGTAAGGGGAGGTTACGGTGTTAACAGGAAATAAACCACAGTGGAATTTCTCGTGATTTTTCTTGCAGTGGGGCATGTATCCTTAAAGTAGGTCTTTGTTTTAGCTCACCTGTATATGACATAGCAGTAAGCACTACAATTAAACCGACACATGTGTGCTTAATACGTCAGCTATATTTGTGATCCGTACTTCCTGTACATACGTATTATATACATTGGTATGTGTATGGTTTTGCTCATTTAAGAGTTCATAAGCGTATGAAAGTGTGAGAAATACGCTGAAGTCTGACAAGTTCAGTAAACGACATTCATTATATAGCATTAACATTGTATCACTAAATTGATCACTCTCTGCAACTTTTAATAGCTATATTATGTTATGCGCTTCCTACAGAAAAATATCGGAGCGTTTATGAGTATGACACGTCAACAATATGTCTGATGTATTCAAAAGCAGATACACAATGTATAAATGTGATTTATGGCATTGCATGTTTGTCAGATTACAACTCTATGGTAATTTATTAATTTATTTATTCAATAATTACAACACTTTGGGAAATATGAAATTAAGAGTAATTGAAAATGTACGGGAATAATTTATAGCATCATGAGTTTTAAATTGTTTTAGAAAGGATTTGTATAGCCGAGTGAACTCTTGCAATGTGAATGTTTGTAAAAAAAAAATACATAAGACTGATATTGCTTGAACATTAAAAAATTACTCAAATTCCTGTCTTTTCTTACCATTCTTAAAAATATGAATAGTGAATAAAACGGCATGTTCTGTCTTTTATCATGGGTTTTGATTCCGAAACATGTTCAAACTATGTTTGTCTTTGTTTTAAGACTAAGAAAATATATCGAAACGTTAATCGTAAACCTAATTATTAATGAATCATCTTAGGAATGAACCAAGGAAAGGAACCAGTTAGACTTGTAGGTCTTATGTGATGACGTATCTTACCTGTTTCTGATTTAATTCCCCCGCGTACACGACAATCCTGGTGAATGTGTCACACTCGAGTTACATCCGTTAAAACGTTTAATAACAGTGAGAAGTTGGCGAAACTTAATTCAATCAATTATCTCAAACTGTCGACTCTTGTCACTGGATTGTAAATACGAGTTTGTCTCCCTCCTGTTTTAAAAAAGAGCAGACACTCGCGTCATGGAATTCACCGGTGCGTTTTCACCTGTCCACACGTGTCTACTATACATGTAGTAAATTAGCCATTGTAGAGGTACATGAGACGTACATTTGTATATATACGGAAGCACGGTCGCGCCAACGGGAGTTATGAGACAATGATATATCATTGGTTAACTTTCTTAAAACGTAATAAAACATTACTTGGTATTTGTAAGACATATTTATAGTATTCCAAATAGTGAGTGAAGTTCTTGAATTCGATATTTTGAAAAATCTATGTAGAGTATAGTATTCCGTCTTTGCGTATTGTAGAGTTATCTTCTCTTGTAAGCAGGTATTGATTGTTACGTCATTGGTTTGTGAGAGTAACGTCATAATTTTTTGAGAAAACGACGTAATTTTCTCACACAAACCAATGACGTAACAATGAATACCTGTTCACAAAAGAAGATAACTCTGCAACACGCAAAGACGGAATATCCTTTTGTAGTTGCAAACTCAAAACGTGTCCTTCGAAATATGACACTAACGTTGGTCAACCAAACATTCCCCATCGTAATTAAAATGTTTTGAGTTTATTGATTAAACAATTACATAACTGGTCATATGAACAGGCTGAACAGCGTATCAACAGAGAAAAGGCACGTGCCAAATGGAAGAGGAAGCCGTTGGAATAAAACCAAGAGGGGGAAAAAAACCATTAGACATTTCAAGCCGTTACACTTACGTTTCAATTCGAAAACGGAACCGTACAGTAGTGTACCTCAACTATACGTACATTTGTACAGGATATTTGAAGATAACTGAAGCAAAAACGAAGCCAGAATAATTTGAGATGTGAGGACGATGTTGGTAAACGATTAACAATCTATACTTCTTCGCAAAAGCTTCAAGTCATATTTCAGCGGATAATTCATAGGTAGTCCGAATTATTCTGACGTTTTATCGACTTCGACGACAGACCGAAAAAAAAGTCGATAAAACGTCAGAATAATTCAGACTAATTCATAGGGTACTGGACTTTCGCTTATGCATGTAGCTATACGACAATCAACAGATGGCGCATCATAATAGGCACGAGTCTATAATGTGAAAATGTTTATGAAATAACATCAAGGTAATTGTAGCTATGTCCCACACGGCTCTCCATAGTTATATCCATGTCACGACGTTTTGTCACCGACAACAATCACATACATATAAAGTACATCATAATCTGACGCTCGCCGCACGAGACCCTGTCAATCAAACTGCAAACGACGGCTAATGGCTGTCTATGGGGATGTATGAATCCATATCTGTATACGAACACAATTGACCTTTCCACCATCCGTTGTGTTAGAAGTAAACATGTGTATGGTATTGTTTGAGGATCCTGGATCCGCCCCTGGTGTTTGATAGAACAATTTTGATGAACCATTGATTACTTTCCCCTTTCTGTTACAAAAGCATTGGATTTCCTGGGCTTCAGGAAATCGAATCCCCTCTCTCTTTTGAGGCTAAGAATTTTCTTAAGAGAATTTTAATTTCCCCTTTTTTCTTATTTGGACAATCCAATCCTAACCCAGCCCTCAATCATTGCTTTATATAATACTTATTTCAGATACCATTGATCATGTCTGCATCATGGAAGACGCCACGATTTCACGAATAACATCATAGATGGTATTTTCATGTCTTACATTTATACAAATGTAACACTTCATTATACATAATCTCAGATCATGCTAGCCTATATATGTAGAGCTCAATGGTTTCACCATATCATTTATTCCTCGCTAAATCTAGATATCTGACTAATGTTTTACGGAGACAATGTCAGCGCGCCTCACATATAACGGCCTTCTATATCCGGGGCTGACGGATGACATACGGCCCGGGGGTAAATGCGAAGTCTTGTAGCCCGTGGCGGCGGGACACATGGTAAGTAATACAGTTGTACGGTACCTTGTACAGTGTATGTCCACACAAAAATCAGCTTGAGATTGAAATTTTGCAGACATAACTATAAAATAACGGAAATATTTCATCTACTACCACGTGTCATTATAATTCTTTACAAAGAAAATGGAATATTTCTCTGATTAAAGTAGACATAAGTTCTTAATTATAATATGTATTACAATACCATCTACATCATTTTGAAACAGACTATAACCAAATTGTGATCAGGTGTGAAAGTTGAAATGTATGCTAGGTGAGACTAGGTATTTTAGAAATGTATGCTAGGTGAGACTAAACCCCTAATATAAGTACTGTGATGTAAGAGCGTGTGCAGAATTCCCCCTGACGCGACAAAGCTGTAAACGGTATTGTTGTGTACGGGGTTTATATATATAACTCATCAATCGGAGGAGTGTCTACCGACGGAACATTACACTCTCTTAAAACGGCCATCTTACGTCAATGCTGACAAGTTTGAAATATTACCGTAATACAGGGAAGTGTAACCAGTCCTTTTTTATATACAGTTAAACACTGATGATCCTAGTATCGTATCTGCACTATCACCCTAATTATAGGTGACGTAACGTGTGATTAATTAATTTGTACCAGAGACGTATGTATATACTGAACTACACACTCTGTACTTAGAAAGCGTCATTAATTATGTAAGGCTATAGCTATTATACAATACCTTGTAGGTTCACGATCAGGAGATGATCCCGTGATACGTACAGGAGGAAACCAATGTTAGGTTCCTCTCCTCCAACTAAAATGGCTAAAGTGGTAGCCAATAAATACTTAAGATCTTTATCTCTTTCTCTCCTTTTTCTACAAAACGGCTCATCACGATCGACATGTGGTCCTGTATCACTATATAGGGAATTTCTTTACCTTAACTTCTCATTTTCTCTCCCTTTTCTACAGCCCTTAATTACGTTGTTCCCTTTGCATACCTATTGTTTCCTAATGGTCGGCCATGGGGTCATATGACCTATTGCGATTTTTGATCCTGAATAGGTGAGTCCGAAAAAGTGGGTAGGGGTTGGTCGAGAGCTATTAAATTTCACCCGGGCAAATTAAAAAAAAAATCAATACAAAGATAGTCGGTATCTATTTACTTTCTGGACAATTATCAACAAATAATAACTTCGCCTTTTTTGCGGTTGTTATGATCAAGTTTGATAATTATTTTAGAGTGCATTAAAATTATATATATTTATATATGTATATGTTAATAAGGAACTGTGAAGGATTACAAACGGAAGATTTATGGGGGCATCATTTTCAAAACGGATGTAAAACGATGAGTGATAATTTGGAATGAGGATTTTTTGAAGCTACTAGATAAATGTCGGTAGTACGAGTACATATATATAGGTACACGTGTTTATTTAAGGATTGGTTGTCATATTTTTGACATGCATTGGTGTGTAACCTACATTGGCTTACCTACATATTGAATG
>JAUMHH010152294.1:0-19099 GCA_032359455.1 Chlamys rubida | reverse complement strand
ATGTGTTGGTATACATAATTATATGTGTTGGTATACAGATATGTGTTGGTATACATAATTATATGTGTTGGTATACATAATTATATGTGTTGGTATACAGATATGTGTTGGTATACATAATTATATGTGTTGGTATACATAATTATATGTGTTGGTATACAGATATGTGTTGGTATACATAATTATATGTGTTGGTATACATAATTATATGTGTTGGTATACAGATATGTGTTGGTATACATAATTATATGTGTTGGTATACAGATATGTGTTAGTATCCAGATATGTGTTGGTATACATAATTATATGTGTTGGTATACAGATATGTGTCGGTATACATATTTGTTTTGGTATACAGATAAGTGATGGTATACATAATTATATGTGTTGGTATACAGATATGTGTTGGTATACATACTTATATGTGTTGGCATACAGATATGTGTTAGTATCCAGATATGCATTGGTTTGGATTTGGTTTTATTTTGCTTAACGTCCTTTCAACAGCTAGCGTGGTTTATGGACGTGCCCTCATGTATGTTGTATATGCGTGTTTGTGTGTTTGTGTTCAGGAGTCAGGGTATATTGGTATAATTTCCTCCTTGTGACAGCGCTAATCTGATGCCGACTTTATAGTGCCATCTCACTAAAATACTATGCCAAAGGCACCCAGCACAGCATTCCGCCCAGTCATATTATGTTGACAACGGGTGAACCAGTTGTTACCATTTCCCTCAATGCTGAACTTAAATCACGGAATACCAACCACCATTTTAAAGGCATTTGGTATGCTTCGGCCTGCGGACAAAACCCACTGCCTTCCTCACCTGAGCGAACGTTCAACATTAAGCCAAAAATGAGGCGTTGCCAAGCAAGGCGCTATGAAGTAAAAGGTAGTTAGAATTAGAAGGAAATCCCCAATGTCCAGGTACATTCATGTTTATATATCTAGATACTGTCCTTTGTCTAACATGACTTACCAGTTATGATCACAGACAGATCTTCCGAGAATCCTCGGGCGTCTACATTAAATTTCACTGGAGAATCTTTCAACCCCATTACAAGTCCTTCACCTGTGGCTTTGGGTGACGTCAGCTCGTCTATCTCCTGTATGAACGGCGACCCTGTCACAACATGATGTACATAAGTAATGACGGAAATGCAGCGGTTTCATTGTTTTGCAAAGTCAACCTTCTGATGGCATTGTTTATAGACGAACTTCGGTACAAGCGGTCTACTACTAAGTCCCATACACGCATTGCAAATATCATATAGTGGAAACGTAACCTGCATTCCTTATTAATGTGACGATGAGTAGCCTGGACCACATTGGCCAATCAGACAAATAAGTATTAGTTTCAAGCACCGAAATTTACAGGTGAATGATAATAAATAATACTCCCTCAACGAAAAAAAATATTTAGTCGTTGTCAATGAGTAATACAAAGGATTTTTTTGTCCTGTTAAAATATATCAAACTACATTTTTGCATCTGTATCTTGTCTTAAACGCTTAAACAGCTCTGATTTAGACTTTAAGCGTAATATAAATGACCACTGACTTGAGTTTGTGAATAGAGCGAAATATTGATATTTGTCCTTGTTTTCCATCTTAGATGTGTGGTAAAGGGGGATAGCCATAAACACTCGGTATGGAACTCCCTAACAACGACCTACCTTTGACACTGACGCCGTCATACACCACGAACACCTTGTAAAGTCCCGGACCACGTGGTCGGAACACTATCCGAAACACATCTGGCTTTTCCTCCTTTATTTCAGCAGGGAATCTGAAGCCATTGTGCAATACCTCAACCTCCAGTCGTCCGTTAGGGGCTTTGGTACAGTCAGCTAAAAGGGAATAGACATTTCGGACAGTAATTAGAGAAGTTAACTAAATAGGACAATCAACCACGATTACATATTGATATTCATGATGAAATCAAATTTCAGTGATCAAAGAACGATATTATTACATATTATCAATTGTGTCGTATGTCAACACAAGCATGCAACGAATTGACTATAACAGATATGTAAGGTTTATTGTTAAATTAAATCGTAAAATATTATGTATGATTCGTTGTAATTACATGTAGTTGATGTGTAGTTATAGCATTGGGGATCTGGTTTGACCTATAACATGGCGATCAATACTGACCTATCAGACCTATAACATGGCGATCAATACTGACCTATCAGATGGGGGATTAATACTGACCTATCAGACCTATAACATGGGGGATCAATACTGACCAATCAGACGGGGATCAATACTGACCAATCAGATGAGGGATACATCCTGACCTATTGATTGATTGATTGATTGATTGGTTTTACGTCCGCTTCACTACCGAGTAATTCGGTTATCCAGCAGACGAATCACATACTGACCAATCAGATGAGGGATAAATACTGACCTATCAGACCTATACCATGGGGAGCAATACTGACCTATCAGATGGGGGATAAATACTGACCTATAACATGCTCAATACTGACCTATCAGATGAGGGGTCGCACACACAGTGCCGTCCTGCATGCTGTACACTTTGACATCACTTGTGTCTGTCATGTTGACCTCAATTGGTCCCCCGGTGACGTAGTCTATCTGCCAATCGCCTGTAATTAGTTCAATATACCCTTTTATAGCTGTACAAAAAGATCAAACAGTACTTAACGTAATCATTACAGTACCATACAGTTCTGATCATGGGCTGGTTGACTTGTTGTAACGGTTATTACCTCGGGACCTTTTGTTACACTCAGTCATAGATCTGACCATGTGTCATCTGTCAACAAACATAAATATCTGGGGTTTCCCAGTACGGGATTTCACTTTCCAAACAATAGTTATAGTTTGAACTTTTCGTTTCTGGAATTCTGGAAAGAAACGTCCCTGTTTTTTCAAAGTGTTTACGTTTAGAAATTGATTCTATACCCATGGTATTGTTCGGATTGCTATAAATCCCGTGATCGATGGCGTACACTGGCGGTCAAAGCTTTAAACATTCAAGTGATACATGTGTATGGAGAAAATGGTCACCATCTTGATCAAACTGGAAAAATAAAATCCTTGCGCGGACAAATATCGATATAATATAATATTTGGCTATGCTCAGTTGTAAATAACGATGTTATATGTCGAGAAAGAGCAATGTCGAAAACGAACAGACGGAAGAAAAACAATAACTTTACACTTGAGCCAGTGCAAGACAGAAAATGTCACCTTTTACTACAAAAGCCTCAGACTTAATTTTGAAAATGTTCCTCTTAGATTGAAACTGGTTTCGTGAGATCTTGCAGATAAGATAGATTATCACACACCAATACCATTTACAAAAAAAGTACTAATAACGGAATGATGAAAGTATTTCCTCGGATAAAGTATCTTGGAGAATTCGAACATTAATCATGACATCATCTTACATACGACGGAGCCGTAAAGTAACTCACACGCCGTCCTCACTGTCTTGGTGAGTCCATCCTCGTCCTCTGTGATGTCAGTCTCGAATACGGCCCTCCTATGCATCCCGTCGCTCCCCTCCCCAATCACAAAGTCGGCTTCTACAAAACAAGGACGCCAGATATTGATCAGATAGGAACAGTTTAACTATCATCCGTTTCCTCAAAACAATCTTAAATAGCTTCCTGAAAATTACTTTTAGATATAACATATAACACATAAAATAAGAATGTCGTATTAAATAACACTGAACGCATTTATGCACTTTGTGAAAAAAGGTAACAATATTGTTAGCTTTAAGGCGCTAAAAATGTTCACATTAAGATTCTGATTTCATATTTTTTACAGTAAAATTCCTTACCTCGGATTTCGGCGGAATTAAAGCTGACCTTCATCCTGTGAACACCCTGATACAATGGCGTATATTTAGCCTGGAACACGTTATGTTCAATCTGGGAGATATAACAGGGTACGTTGCCACGTTTGTGGTTTATTTGAACCTCGACCTCTCCGGTTCCAGCCTTCCGACAGTCCACTGTAATACACAAAACGTGTCAACATTTAAGGACTCACACAACTAAATCAGCCAATCAGCAAGTGGTAATCCCTATCTAAAACCTGTTCCGGGTTAATACAGTGCCTCTGAGTAATTTAAATAGGTAATTGTTGACCTATTATTTGACATTGAATGAAATCTACAGATATTGAACTTTAGTAGATTTTAAAATGTGATGGCGGATTGGTATGGGGTCAAATGTCAGGGGGTGTTCCCTTCCCATTTCCCCGGTTTGGCTAGTAAACTTCCGGTTGTCAAAAGCAGACGACTGTAGCGCTCTTATATGCCACCAAACTCACAAAAAAATGCCTTTTGAATCCTTTGCCATGTATGTATCTATGAATCTAGACAGTTGTCACTAGTGTTAAACTTCAAATATTAACGCTATTAGCTCAAAATCGTAGTAATAACATATAGTAAATGATTTAGTTGTGTGAGCCCTTTAAACAAAAAGGTGAATTGTAACACAATTTCTTTGTGTAATCGGACCTACATATGCGCAAACACGAAATCTAATGTGGAATAAATTTATCAAAAGCATTGAGGGCAATTTGTATCATTGTCATCGAGGCTCTAACAATGAAACATTGTAGAACTATGCTTGTGTTCAAAACAGATAAGATACGTTTTCAATAGAAACAAATGTGTCACCGCAACGTGTGGATACCGTTTGATGAATCATTCTATACTAACGATTCATACAAAATACTGAACATAATCCAATTCAACGTATTCACAGAAAAGTGTCCTATTTTGCAGGTGGTGTATGGTCGGATTGTGTGCAGTGCTGGTTTTGTACGGGTTTAGGAGTTACACCAACCCTTTGGCTGGATCTACAACAAACCAAGACCTGCATATCTACCATCAAGGACACTCATCACACGACAACAACCTAAAACAATCCTCCAACCAAGACCAGTATATTCAAAAAGGCAAGCCTGTCAATCACATAGCTTTCGTCAAGATACACAAGGCCGCCAGTACAACCATTGCAAATATACTACAGCGCTACGGCTATGACAAGAATCTGGTGTTTGCTCAGCCGAGAGGCAATGGTGGGGGTGGTCCTTCATTGACACCACGCTACTTCCGTCCGCCGCCAAACAATAAAACTTATGATATTGCTTGTGCACATGCCGGATACAACAGAGAAGAGTTTAGTAGAGTGCTACCTAACGATACAGTGTATATAGGTGTCGTGAGAGAACCGTTCAGCCATTTTCGATCCTTTATAAGATATTTTCGTCCAAACAATGTGCTGGGTATACCTGGAAACCATCCTGTGTCGGATTATTTGTCCCATTCAGAACATCATATAAAATACCATGGCCCCATTCATATCCGATCAAACAAGATTGTCCACGAGTTTAATATGATGGCGAATGAGTTTGGATTTCCTGGGGAATTATTTTTGAACATGGATCGAAAAGGGCTACAGATGTATTTACGCAAACTTGATAAAGAGATGGATATCATGTTAGTAGTAGAATATTTTGATGAATCTCTTGTGCTGATGCGACGACTCCAGAACTGGGATCTCAGATATATGTTATATGGTAAAATACATGTTAACAACAAAGAAGATCCCCGACTGCAGTTTGGATCAAAAGAGGAACAACTGTTTAAAGACATGTCCTTCCTAGATTATGCACTATATGACTTTTTTCTTGAAAAACTGAAGAAAAATCTGAATCGCCAACTTCCTGATTTTTATGAGGAGCTGGCTTATTTCAGAAAAACAAGAATAAAATTTGAACATTTCTGTTTGTCTGCTCGATCTGGCAACAAGAACATAACGGAACTATCCTTTGAAGGCAGTAAGTGGAACAAACCATTTGTCATCGAAAAGTCGCTTTGTAAAAATCTATTTATCAATGCACTCAGATTTTTTGGGAAAATACGAAGAGAACAGCGTCTCCGTGATGGAATTATGTAACTATATCTGCGGCTATAACTTAAAGTAGGGTACACGTGGTCAGGTTTTATAACATCAAGTCATAGGGTTGAAGCAATTGCTGCTTACGTATTAGACTCTACGATACTATATTCTACGGTATCTTGGTGAACTTGTAGTAGATCTCTCAAACACCCGCAGACTGGCCTTCTCGCCCCGTTTTCTCTGTTTATACACACTGCGCATGCGCTACTCCCGGCCTCACTCTCTAGAGGCAAATACTTACCCCGGTAAAGTTGACCCCCTAGGATAAATTCACTACACTCCTCCCAACTTTATGATGAAAGAGTTAGTCCCCAGTAGGATACTTCACCTGCCGGTACTTCGGAAGTTATTCTTGCATGCCTTTGGGCCAGAAGCCACTGTAATGCTAAGCAAACAGATTTTGGGAAAATATCTCGCCTTAATATGTCCTGAGCCAGAAGCCACAGGGGCACATTCATTAGAGTTTTAGCAAGAAGCCATGTGCTCCGATGTCTGTTGTTTCATCCTGGACCAAGCATCTCGGCATATAAGGTCCAGGGTTGTATCATTCAGGTGACAGCTCACTGTTGATGGAACAGTCTCCTGGCATTCTCCGCTGATGCCTTCAGAAGAGCCTCCACCCTAACCTGTCGAATTGGAGCGATGATTTCCGCCACAGAATAAAGTTGATTTGGAGCAGACCACCTTTGACCTGCTCCCACAAAATATGGCGCATCTGTCTCCAACACAATCTTGTCCGCCGCAACGGCCTTCAAGGCACGGATCCGTGGGCCGGAGAAGGACTTGACCATGCGGGTAAATCCCAGGTACAGGTTGGGAAACGCTGCTGACCACTGGTTAAGGACATACTCATCTCCAGAAAAGCAATGCAAGTAAACCCTCTGATCAGCAGGTACTTCGTTCCTTACCAGGTGCAATAATAACAGGTAGACCTCTGTCCCGGTATCCCCTGGCATTCCCCTGCAATGCAGCACTAAGGTGTGTCGTCCCCGCACTAATCTTAATACTCGCTCCAGTCGATCCATCTGATCTGACCAGCGCCCTCGTGGCTCAGAGTGATCCAACCCTACTTCCCCAATCGCCATCACCCTGCCTAACCATGAAAGCTCCTTCAATCTCCGGAACCATTCATCTTCCTCCTTCCGATGTCGGAAATGCTGTTTAGGATGAAGCCCTACGGCCACTACCATATCCTTGGGAAGGTCAAGAAGACTCCGCCCAGTTGGATATGTCGGAGGGTCGCAAAAAGACACACAAGTCCCAACCAACTCCACTTCCTTCCCACTCTCCACAGCGGTTCCATCCAGAACATCGTTAAATGTTGCCCCCTGATGCAGGCCCATTGCCTTGATGGTACGGTCTAGATGGAAGTGAGCATCAAATGCGACTGGTAATTCCAACACCTTTGCTTTTGTCCTGGCCACACCCTGATGGGCTGCAGATGGAATGTCATGATGTAATTGGATGGCTTTGTCCTGTAGACTAGCTGGTACCACCAAGTCTAAATCCCTAGTGTCCAGTTTCTTCTTGAACAGAACTCCATCTGACAGTACAAACAGTTCCTTGTTTACCCAGTAATACTTGCTTTCTGGTGAAGCCATGAACAACTCATTCTCCTGTGGTTCAGTACCATCCTTCAAAAACGTCAGAATGAATTTAAGTGTTTGGTCCTGTCCTTGTTCCTCTTCTAGTTCCCTTAAACTGAATCCCCAACATGACGGAATATCTGTTGTTGTAGAACCTAGCTGTACAGGGCACACCAACACTTTGGAACTATCGTGGGCAAGTTCAATGCAAAGAATTGACTCACCCTCCCAGACCACAGAGTCTAGAAGACCCTTGAATTGGGCTATATCCGACCCAGATTCCTCTTTTACAGGAGATGAGCCTAAAAGACTCGAATTACCTCCCGGATCATGATCCTTCCCTGGTGACAGACTCAAAGAGTCGCAGCTACCACCTGGATCCCACACAGCAGGCCGAATCTCATCCTCAGAGATTCCCACGGAAATATCCGTCTTGGGAGCCTGTTCCCGTGAAGCTGTTTCGGCTCCTTCCTGCACAACCTCTGGGGCTATATCAATCAGTAAGGATTGTCCTTCCATCGTCTCACATGTTTTATGTAGATCAACTGCATCCTTCAATGAAGTCTGGTTAAGATAACCCTCAACTTTCATCTCCCGTGCATCGCCATTTTCCACTGACGTGTGCATCGACAGACCGACTGTATCATCCACCTCCCTGGTGAACTCGCCCCACTGACGGTCAGCTCTCTCACAGTATTTGCATCCCCCGCATGGCAACTTGTCGGGTGTGATCCCGGCGATAAACGATGGACATGGCGCAAGCGTCTCCGGTAAACGGGATAGCGCATCTGCGTTAACATGCTTCGCCCCTGCTCTGTGTTTCACAATCATGTGGTATTGCGAGAGCTCCTCCATCCACCTTGCCAACTGACCTTGAGGGTCCTTGAACCGCAGCAGCCACATTAAGCTTGAATGATCGGTCCGCACTGTGAAGTGCCTTCCGAGTAGGTAGTACTTAAACTGCCTTGTGAAGCGCACTATACTCAACAGTTCTTTTCTTGTTGTGCAATATTTCTTTTGCTCAGGCGTCAAAGAGAAACTGCCGTATGCGATGACTTTCTCCACACCGTCTTGCACATGGCTCAGCACTCCCCCAATAGCCAAATCTGATGCATCCGTATCTAAAATGAACGGGTCCTCTCTATTAGGTAATGCTAAAACCAGTGGTTCTGTTAACACTTTCTTTAACCCCTCAAATGACTTCTGTTGACTGTGTCCCCACTGGAACTTGTTCTTCCCGGTCAAGCCATAAAGAGGTTGGGCTACTTCAGCGAAGTCTTGGACGAATGTCCGATGGTAGTTAACAAACCCCAAAAAGCGTTCCACATCTTTGGAACATACAGGAACTGGCCAGTTCTGGACTGTCTGGATGTCTTTATCTCCCATGGCAATCTTGTTAGAACTGACTATCCTTCCTAGGAATTCCACCTCCGACTGGAAGAGGACACACTTCCTAGGCTTCAGTCTCATTCCATACTCACGAAACCGGATTAACGCTTCGGAAAGATTCCGCAGATGGTCCTCAAAATTCATTCCTAGGACCAGAATATCATCCAAGAAGGCTAGCACAGTCTTCCATGTCAACCCCCTCAGGATCAAGTTTACTGCCCTTGAAAATGTTGCTGGTGCATTGGTTAGTCCGAACCCCATTCTTACATGTTCAAACAATCCATACTTTGTAAGAAACGCGGTCTTTTTGCGGTCTGGCTCACTGATTTTGACTTGCCAGTAAGCAGAATTAGCGTCCAGTTTGGAAAACCATACACTTCCGGATAAAGTGTCCAGGCAGTCTTCAACCAAGGGAAGAGGAAATGTGTCCTTGATCGTTACATCGTTCAGAGCACGGTAGTCGACACACCATCGAACTGATCCATCTCTTTTCCTGATCAGTACTGGGGCTGATGCCCAGTCCGATATAGACTCCTGAATCACCCCTGCATCCACCATTTTCTTCAAATGAGCCTCTTCTTCATCCACAAAACACGCCGGAGTTCTTCGCATGCGTTGTTTGATGGGTTTAGCCCCTCCTGTATCAAGGGAGTGTTGTAGTGCAGTGAAACTGCCCAGGTCAAAGTCATCCTTGGCAAACACATCCTGATACTGACAAAGAAGAGCTTCTAACTGTCCACTTTGTTCACTGTTAAGGTGTTGTGATGACTCTTCGAACAATGTCTTTAGGTAAGTGGGTACCCCTGTTGAGTTATTGTCTGTTGTCTGGTCCCCTACCTGACAATTATTGACACAACCCTGAGGGCAAGAAGCCTCTTCAGTTTTGTTAGAACTACACTTATGGGTCGTGCAAGAAGCTTGAACCTCACCTTCGCTCAGAATACTGTTGAACTCAAAAGCATTTGCCACAACTGTTCCTTTCTTTAGGGTTTGAAATGTGTCTCCAGGATTCACGAGGCATACAACTGGATCTGTGTTTGCTTTCCGTAAAGTCCTCGGCATCACTAGACCCAAGTTGTCCATTGGTTCGGTGTAATAATCATTCAACACAGTGTCAATCTTGCCGGACACGCGCACAACTGAGCTTGGAGGCACAACAACATTCCTGGTTAAAGTCACTCGGGCAACCACTGGCTTGCCCTCCCTGAACTTAGTGTACAAATGAACTCGTTCGTCTTCCACCACAAGTGTATCTGTTTTCATATCATGGACAGCCCCCCAATGATGTAACAGATCATGTCCTAATAACATGTCGTCCTTGATGGGTGCCACATAAACTCTTTCTTTGAACACCTGTTTCCCAAGCTTCAGTGTAACTGGCTCTGTTTCGAATCCGTCTAATACCGAGTCCTTATCGGCCATATACATAAGAGCATGCTTTACCTTCTTTGGCTTCTTCTTCAATTGCTTGTATATGTCAGAGGATAAAATTGTCATTTCTGCACCCGAGTCCATTCGTGCCTGTATATGCATATTTCCTATGGTAATGGGTACAGATGATGACCCTGCACAGACCCTATACACTCTGAGTTCCTCTTTCTCTACCGCAGTTCCTCCTGATTCTGATTCTTCTTGCACAGTCTGGCCAGAAGCCAAGATAGTGCCATCATCAGTAGATGTCCCGGACTCCACCATCCTTTCCTCAATAGAACGGTGAGCAGAAGAAAAGGTATCAGTGCTGTCTTCCTCACTCCTCATCTTATCCTCAACCTCAGAAGTGCCAGAAGCCTCTGTCTGGGAAACTGAATCAGTCGACCCTTCTTTCTCTTGTCGCCCAGGAGTTAGGCCGATGTGCCTGGGCCTTTGGCGTTTAAATGTGGCTCCTTCTTTTCAGCCTCTTCCTGTCGGTATTTTTTCCAACCTCGACAGTCTCTCTTGTAGTGCCCCTTCTTTTTACAAAAGAAACACTCAATATCCATGCGGTTTGACACCTTTTCCCTTGTGGACTCGGCAGGCTTTGCCTCAGCACGGTCCAACCTCTTATAAATTTCGTTGAGAGCTTTTTGGATATCTTCAAGTTTGTTGCTCTCAGCAGGAGACCCGACAACATTTACTGTGTATGTGTCGTCTTTCTTTTTCTTTTTTGCTGTCAACGGCCTGCGAGATGTACTGGAAGTGCTTCACCCTATCCAGTGCATGCTTGATTGACCTCGGGTTTTCTAAACAGACATGTTTTCCCGCTTCTCTGTCCCAGCAACCCTGGCAAAATGTGGTGATAACTTCCTTCCGGCTGTACTTCTCGGGAAGGTCCTTGAAAGCTGGCGTAGCTAGAGTCAGGACTCGGTCAGCCCAATCCTCTAAGGATTCCTCCTGACGTTGCTGGGCCTGATGAAACTTTGCCTTTGAGGTCTCCGTTAGTTCCATGTCCCCAAATCGTCCCTCTAGCATCTTCATCATTTTTCTAAATGAATACTCCCCTCCATCCTGTGTGACGGTGGTGAAGAAATCAAGTGCCTTGCCTTCCAAGCACCAGCTGAGGTAATCTCTGCTTTCCTCTTTTGTCCAACACAGAACAGACCGGTAACTGTCAAACTTTCTCTTGAAGGACAGCCAATTTGTCTTTCCGTTGAATGTCAAATTCTTTGGTAACAGTTTGGGATTCCCCCTATAACGGTGTTTTGAGGAATTTCGACTCCGGTGATAGGTGTCACGGTCACTGTCCTCCAAACTTGAGGAATCATAATATGTTGACGCCCTCTGTTGCCGACCCTTGGATATCCTTACCTCTGATCCTGAAGAACTAGAGCCATGTTGCCTACTGCGACGTGTTCTCGAGTCATTACGACCCCGCTTGGAATGTTTATGTCGCTTTACGGGAGACGGTGATCGACTGTCTTGCCTGGATCTTGAGTCATGATATCGCCCTGACCGGCTGTCACGGCTATACCGAGATGATGAACACTCATTTATCCTTGACCGACCCCCACGATTAAACTCCACATGTCCTTTTGACCTCGACGTTGACCTGGATGTTGATCTTGAGGCCCGACATCCCCGCCTCGACGATGATGACCTGGAATTATGTCGATGCATTCTCGATCGATGACCCAGTTTTGACCTCCGATGAGATTGTCCATGGCTGTCCTCATGAGAGGTTGACCTTGAGCGACTACTGGAAAACATCCCCGACTTTCTGTTCCTCTGTCCAACTATTTTACGGTATGCTTGTGGCCCAGAAGGCTCACTAGTATTGTGCCTTGGGAGTTTCTGCTCAGATTTCTGAAATTGTCGTTGAATCAGTTGTTGTCGGAGCCTTTCTGGAGAAGGAGTGTTTGGTGGTGCTTTTGTAGAACCGCGAGGTGATTTTGACACCTCTAATCTCACAAGCCTCCTTTCTAGTGATCGCGTTGATTCCTGATGTCTGATTGGTCCCTTATCAGACTGTAGTGAATCACTGCATGATTCAGATGAGGAGGTCTGTGAGCTATCAGAATCATCATGATCTGCATGGTGATCCCCGGACACATTACCCCATTCTCTCACGCCCACTTTGTTTATTTTTTCTGACGTTTTCACTGTTGGTGACCTTGACCTTGCCAAGTGGCCACTATCCCTTCGGTCAGTGGGTACGATTGACATTTTGACATCCTGTTGTGGAACGGAATGTTCTGGGATGCTAGGCCACAAATCTGTAAATAATGACCTGTCTGTCTTCATGTTCATTGTCACAGCAGGAGTTTTGGTCTGTTTTGATGGTGGTGTTGACAAGTTTGTCCAAAATTGATCTGACATGACATCAGTAACTTCGGTAACATCCACATTGGAAATCTTGGGGCTGTTTGGGCCAGAAGCCACTCCCCCTTCCCACTGTTCTCCTGTGTTACCAAGGTCTGGTACAGTGAAGTCGATGGCGCGGAGATATTCCCGGTCTGGTGTTTTCCGTAACACATACGCGAGTATTTCTGGTGTAATCGGTCCGACCCTTTCCCGCAACTCAACTAATGTCTGAGCTTTTTTAGGACCGATTCCTGGTAAACATCTCGCCAGGTCCGACACATTGGCCACGTTTATGCGAAATGACATATTGACAAAATACTGTACAAATCAAAATTCGCGGCAAATCTACATGTATATATACTTGGGTTTCGCCTACGTCACTTCCGGTGCGTGCGGCTTGACCCTGGACGTCAAGGACCGTGAAGCGAGGTGTGAGTCATTGATGCGATAGGGGCCTAGGTAATCTCGATTTTGTCAACAATGGTGAAGGCGTGTTGTGCCAAATCGACAACAGACTGGTTCGGGATTAGGTTTCTATAGAATTCCTACTGATTTACAGAGAAAAGAAAGATGGATTCAGGCAATTCGCCGTGAAGGGTGGACACCCTCTCTTACAGATCGTCTGTGCGGCGCCCATTTTATCACAGGTAAACAAACAATACGGAATTTGTTCGATATTTTTTTTTTGTACAGGCAACAAAATTAATCTATAAATCCAGTACCTCAGTCCTGATTATTATGTTTCGTAGTTACAGTAAATATTAGGATCGGATATTCAGGGATGTGTAGTGCCCATGAATATGTAAGCATACACCTTTTATTTACCTGTATTTTGGTGCATTTACCTCCTAAATAACAATTAAAGACGGCGGCCGGCCGCCAGGTGTAAATTTCAAAAATGGCGCGTAATTTATATATAATAATAAAGAAGGTAAATAATGGATGATATATGCATTCAGCTACTGTAGATAACCAGTTCTCATCATAAACCTGACTATTTTTTTTTTAAACTTAAATGTGATTATATCTTATCTGATCACTCTACATAAGTTTCTATTTTTCCTATTTCTCTTTTAATTTATCATAATTTGTTTTATGATTTTAGGAAAACCCAATGCGCTTGACAAGGATCACCCAGATTTCATTCCCACCATCTTTAAATTCAAAGAAAACAGCACATCCTCAAGTGGAAAGGCCCTTCAACGCTTCGCAAGTGTGAAGAGAAGGCGTGAAACCTTTATTGTGAACTCGGAGACATTGGAGAACCATATTGACATTGATTGTGATGAGGATGACAGTGACAGTTGCAACAAAGGGACACAGACAGATGGGGACTATGATTTGCTACAACACAATGAACAGCTTTCCGAGGAAGTTGCGAGTCTTCGCCAGGAAAGAGACAGTCTGAAAGAAGAAAACAGGAATTTACGCTTCAGTGCCCAAAAACTAGAGACAGATGACAAGAAAACTGCCTTTTTCACCGGTTTGCAATCATACGCGTTGTTTCTGACTGTCTTTCAATATGTTTCGGCGAAGATGACGGTAGGAGAAACAAAATTACCTTTAAAAGATGAACTTTTGCTGGTCCTGATGAAACTGAGACTGAGTTTATGTTTTGAGGATTTAGCAGACCGTTTCAATATTACGAAGGGAACGGCCAGCAAAATATTCCACAAGTGGCTCCCAATTCTGTATGTTAGACTGCGACCTCTCATCCGCTGGCCTGACAAGGAAACCACATTGAAAACATTGCCCTCTGCATTCCAGAAACATTTTAGAAATGTGAGATGTGTAATAGACTGCAGTGAAATTTTTATCGAGCGACCAACTGCATTCAAGGCCAGATCACAAACTTATTCTAATTACAAAAAACACAACACAGTGAAAATTCTGATAGGAGTGACACCAAATGGTGTGATATCATTTTTGTCAACATGCTATGGTGGGAAAATCTCGGACAAGGAGATTACCAGGCGATCAGGATTTTATGACAAACTCGAATATGGAGACATTGTGTTGGCCGACAGGGGATTCCTTATTGGAGATGAACTAGCTTTGCGCGGATGTGAATTGATGATTCCATCGTTCACACGTGGGAAAAAACAATTGTCACAGAAGGAGGTGGAGATGTCCCGGAGACTTTCCCGTGTTCGGATCCACATTGAGCGAGTGATCGGTTTGTTGAAAAACAAATACACCATACTACAGGGTATCCTTCCCATCAGCCTGGTCAAGAGAGACGTGGACACAGACTATGCTACGATAGACAGGATTGTCACAATTTGTGCTGCACTGACAAATTTTAGCAAGCCAGTGGTTTAAGTGTAGCTTCATACAATGTTTAATGCAGGTCTCCTAAGAATAAAAAATATCTGTCCGCATTATTTTTTATGATCAAATCAGAGGTACAGTTGACTTGTGTATCATAACACTGTGATCTAGATCTGTATGCACAAATTTTGAAAATATGCAATTAAATGAATTAAAATCCACTGTGGGTATGAACTGAAGCAATTGTTTTGTGTCTTTTTTAAATTGCATTGTATCAAGCTTTATTATTATAACATTGCATTGGCACGTCAAAGTAAAGGTTGTTTACCATGCTTTTTTTAGTGTTGTAATAACAATAAGGCTTGACACAATGATATTTACATCTTTTCGAGCAAGTGAGCTTAACCCAGGATTCATGACGTCAAGCGACTGAAAGTGCTGTCCCAGATGCCCGATGAATGGAATGGATGTCTTTCGCAGGATTTACTTCCCAATAATGCTGTTACCATTTGTACAGCTGGGTATACGATATCAATGTTAACAGTGCAGTGTCCTTTAAAACAATTAACATCATGCATGATGAAACAACAAGATCAACACTGATAAAAAAAGGGCAAAGGCACAATGAATTTATGCAGTTATTCAATTTTATTAACATTTTAATATATTATTTACTGGCCACTAATAATTCTGCATACTTACACGACATACACATCGACTCACACTTATCCGCTGTGGCAAATACAATTCACACATACCCTTTTGAACTTTAATACTGACAACAAATACTCTGTTACGTATACTTACTACAACTGACAAACTACTCATCAATATACAATATATACCAGATACACAAGTCTACAAAAAAACACAGAGTGAGTCCACATAGCACTTAACGTCTGCACTGGGCACTTAACGTCTGCACTGGGCACAAAACCATTGTCCTCTAGGTGCCCGTTTTAACCCTACACACCTGAAGTGAAACCACTCTTGGACACAACTGTCTCCATCGCAGGCCACCATGCGCTCGGAACCGTCATCAGGTGACTTACACAGACAATACATCTTGTTTTGGTCCTTTGGCTGTAACACTGTTGTTGTTGTTTTTTTGCGACCAGTGGTCTTCTTGGCCTTTGATGGAACAAGTGGTTCTGACGATTCTGTGGAGACGGGGGGCACACCACACAGTTTGGGGAGACAGTGTTTAAAAAAGAATTTGTCAATTGTTGCACGAACGCCTAGCATCAGGTCAGAGTCTTTCACTATGCGCAGAACAATGAAACCTTGATTTGTCCACACTACAAAGTCACAGTAGGCTGCACCAGTAACATGCATCTGTGTCTGCACCTGCAAGTGGTACTGGTGCTCTTTCCTCATGCTCACTTTTCCGTCACTGAATTTCAAACAAAACATCTTGTCCTTTTTTGTTGTTGTTTCAAAGTCAGCAGGATTAACATCCCTGTACTTGTACGGACATTTGATCTCAAGTACACCTTTCCCACAACACTCGCATGACACCCAGCCATCCGGACTGGCAGCTATGTGGGGTACATCAGGGTCAATGACCAATCCCGACGCGCGACACTCAAAATCCTTGTGAACGCCACTTTGAAAATTGGCATAAGAGTTCCTGGCGGTTTCCTCGTGAGTCGTTCCCCACTCTGTGGCAGCACATTTCGAAAAAATTTTCCTTTCTCCAAAAATTGTCTCCATTACGGTTTTGCTTGGATGCTCCTGGTTGGTGTGAAGTACACTATGAATTATTGAGGCTGTGATCCTACCTTCACGATGCACTGACCACAGCTTACATGATGACTGCTGAAGTGTCGATTGCTCCAGAAAGTCACACTCCTCCCTAGTCAACTGGTAGGCTTTGTATGCATCCATCGGTGCGTCTGTTGTCTTAAGGCTGGTCATAGGGGCGGGCAAGTTGGGGTTTACTTCTGGAATCTGTTCAAACTCCTTTCTGTACTCAGGTACTGTTGACAAGATGTTAACACAAACATTTGGGATGTTATGCATTGCGGCCATGAATCTGTCAATCTCCTCAGAAGATGGCTCGTGATTCACTGTAGCGGATCTTGGCCTTGGTGTCTTAGGTGTAGTGGGTGTCGCGACAGCCTTCCCACGCTTTGGCCTCTTAAAATCCACGCTCACAATCGCCTCTGGCTGGACCTGGTAAACAAAAACAGATATTTAGAAATGACAATAATAAAGTGAAATAAAAAAAGTGTTTCAACATCAGTTTCACTCCAATACACTCAATGTGTTTAATCTGACTTATCATTCAGATTACTTGGGATTTAATGTAATAGTAAATTAATAAAATAAAAGGAGACCACCATTTCATTAATTAACTTTTTGACATGGCTGATACATTTGGGAAGTTTTTTTTTGGTTCAGTGTTTTTTCACATGTATACAAACATACAACACAGAAGGACGCAGACAGACAATATTTTTACCTGTGGTTGCCCCATGATAAACAATATATAACAATTATTTTAAGACCCTGTTTACTGGTCCGTCCCGACTTCACCTCCTCAGCGAGGATTCAAACCCAGGCCGTGACTTCCAGGTCACGGGAACCGGTGTATGAACGGACAATGCCTTAGGCCACTTGACTACGGTACCCTGACTGGTTGCATGAAAAAGTACCTTTTTAGTGAAGGTCTGGTTCCAAACACATGGTTCTGATGTGCATGCATCTTTTGTGTAGCCGAGTCGGTTAGCTGCCTCAATCTTAAAGAGGATCGCTGCCACATGTGAACAGGTTTCTCCGAGTCTACAAATCGAAACAAATAAAAACTAAATTAAAACTCTGTTGTATATAATACAGTACATGTCCTATATTTATTTACATTAATTACTTTCTTCAGATTGATCGGTCGATCAAAGCAACTCGGTTAAACAGAAAGTTTCTATCCGTTCCCATATTAAATTTATTTAATGATTTATTTGTATGCCTGACACTTTGTTTTTAATTGAACTATATCAGTCCATTTATCAGTGATTTTGTCTGCCATTTTCCAGCCATAAATTGGTAAGGACAAATTCATGGTTTTACAAAATTTTGTAAGGACATTTGGTAAGGATATGAAAAAAATGCCCCCATTATGAGCATAAGCTTGACCTTTTTTTTTGGTGTTTCATACAATTGTAGATAATATAATTATTATCCCTAATTACAAAACTTGAGTGATCACTTTTTCTCAAAAATATTTGTTATAAAACACTGATGACATAAATTGAAAATAAAACAAACAAGCAAAAAACTTACCCTGCCATGCATTTACAGTGGGCTGTAACAATGCTGCCATCTTTCTTGTTGATGGCTACCCAAGCCTCATGAGGATCGTCCGACGTTCTCTGTGAAGGATTCACACACGCTTTGATGATACAAAAGTTAGTGTTGATGGACAAGTACATACAGGTCCGCACATAACCACTGCTGAAGTAATTGTAGGCCTCTAAACTTTTGTATGTCTTCAGTTTTTCTGTCGTGAATATGCCAGGGGTGTCGAGCAAATACATACACAGATCGGGGAATTCGGTTTGGGGCCACAACTTTACATCGTCTTTCCAATCAATCAGCGGAACCTCAAATGGACAAACATCGACCTGTATTAACTTCAGTCTTTCTGTATATCTCTCGGAAGCATCTTTGTCTAATGTCGATCTATAAATAGTCGATTTCGTTGATGTTTTGCTAGTACTGTTTTTTCCCGACGCCATTACTTCCGTGTTGATCTGCAAGAAAAGTATCGCCCGCCTCGCGAGATTTGACGTCCAGTGTTCGGTCCAGCGAATCGTGACGTCACGCGATACCCAAGTATAAGCAATGTATTCCTGAAAGAAAACGGAACTTACTTTTAGCTTGTGACGGCGCCTGTTTTGTTGATATCCCGTGATTCTCCTGGACAATTCTCCAACGAAAAAAAAACACCCCAAAAAACAACAACAGAAAAACACTTGTCAATCGTTGTTTCAACTGTCACTGTCTGCTGCACACAAAACACGTGGTGCAAACTGTCACTCTCGTAGCGATGCCCAAGCAAAGGGCGGATAACTCGTTTTAGCTCTTACGAAAACGCTTGAAATCCGTACCGGTTTTATT
>JAUMHH010152283.1:0-19100 GCA_032359455.1 Chlamys rubida | reverse complement strand
TCAAACTTTCTGAAAAAACTTCCTGTCTGCTGCCTCTAACAATATTTTCTCTAATGCTCATACATGCTTCTCATTGGGTCAATTTTGTCACGTGTATAGTCTACTTAAATATAGTAACAGATCTATATATATATATATCTCATACAGTATGTATATATGTCCCCTACTCCCTGACCCACATTATAGTATCTATATTACTGAAGACAGGATGGAAGGGCATTGCATTCAGGTTGTGTATAAACTCAAATTAAATAAAATTTCCATATACATGTACACACTGAGATAAGAAAAAAAATGTTTTAGCCCGTTTACTGTCGAATATTGAAGATATAACAATTAAATGTTTGTTTGTTTTGTTTTTATTTTCATCAAACTTGTGTATAAGAAATCCCATTACCCGAAGTACCATCATAAGTGACCGTGATATTATTTTCCTGGAATGTCGAGTGAAATTAAACCCTGTGAACTAGTTACGATGGGGACAACAACAAAATATAAGCCCCGTTAAAATAAACATCTATACAGGAATTTAAAAAAAATATACGAAGATTTTTCAGTGATCAAGAAAGTGTGTAGAATTCCTTATATAACCAAAGAATTCAGGCAACAGAAATTTTTGAAGTTTTCAGAATACGTTAAATTTTAATTAAACAAATGTCATATAACTTTTATTCCTTCTTCATTACGTGTATTATTTTAAAAAAAAACAATCACAGAAAACATATAAAGTAATGACGTCAAACTAGCACCTAATGCTTAAATTATTTAAGCCACAAGCTCAATTTTAATCAAAAGACAATCACACAACACTATATGAATCAGTCAAATGAAAGATAAATATTCTCATCGTAGTTCAAATTTCCGTACAAAGAGGCCCATTTGTTTAGAGTGTAATATCACATGATATACACTTTTCATTACAAACAATTTCAAAAGAACTGACTCATCAATGTTCTGATGTTATCTATCATCTGAACACACAAACCAGCCACATTCTTGTATATTATGACTTAAATGCAATTTTGAAGACACAAGAAGCTTGCACCTGTGAACAATGATGCAGTTGGACCCTTTTGTGAGTAAGCTATATTATTTATGTCAACTGTACAAGACGGACCCTGATGTAACGTCGAACAATAAGTCTATGAGCAAGAGTCGTATCCGCGAGTAGAATAAACCATAGGTTACATGCAGGAATCAGATTTCTAAGTAGAAAGAGGCATAGAATTAGGTCACATAAAGGAGTCAGATCTCTAAGTAGAAAGAGGCATAGAATTAGGTCACAAATAGGAGTTAGGTTCTCATGCGACTATTAACGCTTAGGATTAAGTCACACATATATAGCAGTTAGTCATAAGTATACTTAAACATACTTTGTCCTGAAACTGAAATAAAAAGATTAAAATCTTGTTTAATCATAAATCAAAATGAAATCCCGTGCTACACAGTGACGTGTCCTTCTGTACCACAAACAATATGAAAAAGTGATGGTAGGAATTATGATGTTAATAAGTTTTCACGGGTATGATCATGCTGAAAGTGACACTGTAGGTAGGACAGTCATATTTATTCGTTCAAATTTGTGTTATCATCATCATCAAGGATTGTATTTGCAATTAACTTGCTTGTTCATCCATAAATACATTTAACTGTTGTCATTTCCCAAGATCAGCGCTTAAAATTTTAATTTGAAAATATCATTAGTGGCTATGTAACAACAAAGTCCTAATTAATAACACAATTTGCTTGTACATGGAGTTTGTTGAGTAGTACTGTTGCATTTTCTCTTTCATGAGGTCAAAACACTAATTTTGGTACATGACAGCACCATTACATTTTCTACTTTATCATACCAAATATGTAATTATTCGTGAAGCAGTGGTGGAGATATGCTCCCGAAACTATATATATACCCCGACATAGTTTTAAGCATCCACCCAAGTATAAAAACAAACAGGTGATATTCTAAAAATTCAGTGTCATTGAAACCATAAACCAAAGTGAAATTAAAGTGATTTTAATTTAAATGTAATCAAAAAGAGTGATCCCATAAAAAACATTATTTTACAGTGAGTGTGATCAATTTACCTGCTTCGTTGTTGAATCTCCAGAGAACTGCTAGGTTGTCCTCGACGAGAGGGTCATATGCTTTGTTCCAGTGGGTGAGGATGCTCAGGGTAGAGAAATATCTATCAAACAGAAAATGTAACAAATATTCCATTATTTGATTCAACAGTCAATCACTACAATATAATTATTGAGAGTTGACAGGCAACTACCAAAAAGATTATTTCCTGTTCAATTGGTAATTTTCTCTCTTTTCATAGGTTTTCAATGCAAGCCTTTTTATGGAGTTAAAACTTTTGAAATTATTCTCAGTGATGTTCCTGAAAAGAAATAAAACCAGCATCCTAACCAGTATCATGGATAAACACCCTGTGGGTGTAGAGCTGATAAGACAATTTTGTCTAAGAGTGTACAATTCAGAGTCTGAACTGAGCTTTACTGCCCGTAATAACATTTCAGGGCTTTTGATGAACGATATTTATAATATATTTGTTTCTCATTGATCTACAACTGTACATAAAACAGCAATAGAATACAAACAAAATTAAACTTTTGTATAAGTTTTTGATCTGTTTGGTTTTGTTTGTTTGTTCGTTGTTTTTTTTTACATCCTATCAACACCTAGTCATTTTAAGGATGTGCCAGGTGTTGGTGGAGGAGGAAAACTAGAGTACCTGGAGAAAAAACACTGACCTGCAGCCAGTACCCATGTAGGCCTCGAACCCACGACCGAGTTGTGGAGGGATTGTGATCGAAGACGGTCAGACGCCTTAACCACTGGGACACTGCGGCCTGCTTGAGGTTCAGCAATGTACAGTTTGATATATTTTATGAATATATTTTATCAAGATTATGTTATAGTCAGCTCTGTAGTCCTCCTGGTTTTGTACATTTATTAGATGAGGTGGCTGATGGGATTTAGTTGGATACCAACAGCAGTTGAGTCAACAGAATATTTCAATAGAAAAATGAATTACTTACTTGGTCCAAATTCGCATTTCGTCTATACATCCAACAAAGTGTTCTCCAAATGGCTGTTCACTACCTCCTTCAGAAGATGGCTGCCAGCGCCCGAGTACCATGGTACCATCATTGATGAAGGGAGTAACTCCACTGTACGCCATGCTTTTATACTGTATCATGCCCACCGAGTTAAAAACATAGATAAACAGTCTCTTCCAGGTCTGTCTGTTGTCTACTACCAAAGATATCTGGTTCCATTCGTCATCCTCCAGTTCCAACCCAGTATCAAAAACATAGGTGCCATATCCCAAGACCACAGTTCCCAGGTGTTTGATGGTAAATGTCTCGTATTGGGTGAAGGACAGGATTGTACCGTAGCATTCTGGGGAGGCACAGGTCTTGATTAAGAATTCAAGAGTAATGAAACTTGAATTAAACACATTCACGTTTTTGGCGATAACTGAGGAGTCATTGAAGCACACTGCGTTTCCTCCACCCATGTTTTCTCCCCTGGAACATGCCCCGTCATCAGAAACTTCAAACACACAGTCTGTGTCAGTAGCCTGAGTGTTGCTCCCCATGGGATTAGCAGTAGTTGTTGGTGGCGTTGTTGTTGTTGTCGTCGCATATACAGCGGTCGTATTGCGTATTCCGCATGTCGTTGATTCTTGACAGCCATCACAATCTCCACAAATACCCCGCTCTATGGCATTACAACAATAGTTCTCATTAATTTTGATTAATGTCAGAATGTTGTTTTGGCGTGGCCTCACAATCATTCGGAAACCTATGTCGTCCAGTCGGAGGACATATTGTCTTTTTTTTGGTTTTCTTATCCGGAGATTGCAAGCTCCGTTGTTGACAAATATATCCTTTTTATTATTTTTTGATACCTCTGCCTTTTCTTGGTTGATATAAATGGAAGTCCAAAGCGTTTGATCAGTCTTTGCTCCGACTGCTGTGGTGTTGATTAGGAATACTACAGTCGTGTTGTGGACTTCTAGTGCAACTTTCTCTGTACGAATTCGGCGAAGTCCTTTAGCATTCGTAAATACTGAATAGAAGGCCTGAAACAAAGGTATTGCAAGGTTTTGTTATCATGGTTTTATACACTGAGCTACAACTATAATTTGTTTGAAATTGTAAAAGTCTGTCCTCGGAGAAGTGAGGAGCAGGAAACAACATTTAGTTACTATTGTGTACATCTAATTAATGAAGTTATTGTTGTGTACAAGTTATTATTGTGTATCATGATTGCACACACGTATCTTCTGTACCGGTATACAAGTTACATTTGTGTACAAATATCATTAATACATCATCACTTATACAGAAAATATGCTCTGAACAAACAAAAAGTGATCTGAAATTTGGCCCCTTTTTGTGACTAAGGCATTGGAGTAAATGTTTGGAAATTATTTTACAATACATCTGATTTTTATCGCCATTAACAAAAAAAAAGATATGCTTCAGACGAAAAACATTATGTCACAATTGAGAAGTGTCTATATCTGGATCTCTCCTAGTAAGAATTCTCTTTCAGCTTAATCAGCGAAGAATTGCACCAGTAATATCATTATGAAGTGCCAGAAAAAATGATCAGTTACATTTTGATTTAATTTCAATAATCTTCATTAATTGCCAATGACGGAGGGTCTTTCCTGTAAGATTGAGCTTACCTAATAAATAAAGTTTGATTAACTGATCTTCAGTAATGAAGAAACTAGGCTAAGTACAAGCATTGCACTCATGAAAAATATCACAATTCTGCCATACTAGTGTACATGGTATTCAATGGGAAACCATTGAATATCTGATCTATGTACGTTTCAGCTTGTGTGACTGTACATTTATACTTACCACAACTCTCAGGTTGTCCATCACATAAAGGTCAGTTATCCCTGTCGTGGTGATCTTGTTGTTGTAACCAGTAAAATTGAGGTACGCTCCTCCACCTTGAGTCGTGCACACAGGATCCCCTACAGGTATTGCAGGGATAAACGTGTCACAGTTATCCCCATAGAGTCCTGTCGTACAGGTAGAACAGTCACTACTACCACTCCAGTGTTCCTCACAGCTACAACTTCCTGTTGTCTTGTCACAGATTCCGTGCTTGTTACAAGGTGTTGAGTATCCACCGGTGCATTCCTTGTCACAGGTGTCACCGTACGCACCCGGGGAACACACACACAGGTCAGTGGTATCATTGACATAGCCGAACTTACATTCTGTGGTACAAGAGGGACCCGTACCGAGAGGGAATTCTACATCCGTGTTGGTATAAATCCCACAGAGCTGCTGTGCAGGTGGGTTCGCAAGGTTTTGCTTTGTCTGACATAATTCAGACATGTCTAAAGTGCTGTCAAGTGTGGCAGAAATGTCGCCAGACGAATGGTAGTCATCAACGCATGACAGGAAGTGTGCCTGTAAACTGTTGGTCATAGACGAACATTCCTGGGCCAAAGGACCTGACAGTATTAGGTTTTGACACATGTCGATAATGTCTTGTGTTGTGTTTTCTGTACTAACTACCTCTAGAGTTTTAGGGACAGAGCTGATTAAGGTTGTATTTGATTCTACCCAATTTATTCCTTTTTCGCTGAATTCAATATTAATATCATTGACGAAGTCTGTTGATATTTTTCCAGATCCTTCTGCAAACTCAAATCCTAGGACTAGGTTTTCTCTATATTTGTCTACCGGTGTCTGGAAATCAATGTACACCTCTGACGGTGATAATTCCTCATTGAACAAGTGCACACTATCAATAACTCCAGAAAATGTTCCAGTGGGTAGAGTTCCGGCGTCGCCCATAGTTGGCATCCAAGAACCTACTGCTAGAGAACCTTCCTTTGTTATGGCTCCTGGGGGTATGTCTAGGAAGACTTGCTTTGAAATATACTCAGTTCTTTCTTTGGGTGGATCAGTGTGTACGTAGCTAAATAAAATCTTGCCCGTTGCATTATTGTAAACCACGGACACTTGACTGGGGACGTCTTCCTGGACTTTCAGAGAAGTGTTGAATGCTAGTTTTCCATATCGAATTACGAAAAAGCCATTTACTATGGTGATTGCAAATGTCTCCTCTTCACCATAAGAAATCAGCGTGCCGTTACTTCCAGCCTCGTTAACATTTGAAAGTGTTGTCTGAATCTCCATGCTCACATAATCTGATGTTCCTGTCTCTGACCAGGAGTAATTAGAAAGTGGTTCTGTAGCAAGGAAGCCACCCTCACTAATCTCTACAGCAAAACCAGCACTTCCCATCCCGTTGGCAAACAGCACGTCTGCAGAATCCACTTTAGATTCTTCAAAGTATTCAATAACTGCTTCCGATTTGAAATCAGTCAAACTTTTACTTGCTTTTGCTATACCAACATCCTTTACAACACATAAATGGTCTGTGGAGGAGCAGGCATGATTCCTGTCCTGACAGAATCCTACATAGCCAGTACTCGACTGACAATTTGCAGTTTCTACCTCCAAATCCAAGTTGATGTAACCCTTCTTGGTTGTCACGCCAAGCTCAAAGTCCCCAGACGAAGATGTGATTTTGACTCTGTCTGTGGCATCTCTCACCAATGTGTAGCCTGTGGACCCGATCGGCTGTGTGGTGATGACCTCTATAGGGTTACCATTGATGGTTATATTGCCTGTCTGTACAGGTGTTATTTCTATGACATCAGAGCCGATTTTGATTGCAGTTTTACCAACGCAGGATGAGAAATCCTTACAGGATCCAGTGAGAGTTTGAATTTCAATGCTGGAATCTTTGTAAAAGGTGTAGGAACCGTCCAGTTGGAATGGGACATTAGCTCCATCTAATGTAGACAGATGTCCATTTCCTGATAAACTAGCGTAATTTTTAGAACCGGAGGTGAAGGAAGTGTCTTGAACACTTATTGCACAACTGTCTCCATAGAAACCTGTTTTACAGGAGGTACACTCAGATCCCATCCAGTTAAACTGACATGAACAAGCTCCAGTCGTTTGATTACATTTACCTCTGTTGTTGCACGGGTCGTTTGTTCCTCCCGGACATATTCCATCGCAGTTAGCTCCGTAGTAACCGTCTTTACAAATACAAGTTCCATTGGCATCAACACCTGTTGCACTCTCGCACATGATATCACAATTAGGTCCATACCACGTTTGGAAATTCTGTTCAGGGAAGTCATTACACAACGATTTTGCTGGCCAAGTACCAATACTTGGCGCACATGTGTCTGCCATGAATACTATGGTATCAAGTATTGTTTCCTTCTCACCAGTTGAGGCCATGTCACTTCTACAGGTAAAGTAGAAGAAATCCAGAAAACCTGGGGACTTAATTTCACATGCGTCAAATGCTGGAACATACACAGCGTCATAGCAAGCTTTATCTATTTCAGCCTGGATCGTACTGTTGGAATTGATGTGAGATGACTGGACTGTAAGATCTGGCAGATCTAGACTTGATATCTGTCTCACAGGAGGGTCGATCGATATGTCAGAATCCGTCATGATAAAGTTTATTCCTCCAACATTGTCATTTACGTATTTACCCTCAACCTCGTCAAAGTTTATGTGGGCTACTAACGAAGGAGCAGGATCAGGAACACGAGACAGGGCTGTATCGAGTATCTCATTAAAAGATAATGGTTTGTTGTCAATCCTCAGCTCATCCACTTCCCCAATATAGTATTGGCTCTCACTTTCTAACTTGGGCAGATTTGTTGATGTACCGGTAGGTTGTCCTAAGCTAATGTAACCACCAGCCTGGAAGACTTCCTCATTGGTGTTAAAGAATGATTTTTGTTCCACATTTGAAGCTGTTGCTTTGTAAAAGTCAACCTTTTTAGATGACGATTCAAATGCGATGGAAATACTTTGCCATTCATCAAGTGAAACGGAAATCCCCGTGTCATACACTTCATCACCCATACGTACTTTATAAATGCCCTCATCCATGAACACAGACACTGGGGCCTTGTTTTCCATAACAATCACAGTTCCATTTCCTATTTGGGGACGAATGGAAAGTCCAACTGTAAAATCCTTTTCACGATCAATGACATCATGTATGAACCGGCTTGTTAAGACAGAGTTGTTGAAGTACAAGCTGTTTCCTGCAGTGGGTGTTGTCTGCTGATATCCTTGGGACGAGGAACTACTGGTGGGCAAGACAGTAAAAGAGCTCTCAGATGCGTTGACAGCCCAATCTGCATCGTAAGTTTGTGTTAGCTGGCCGCTATTGATTCCTCCTGCAATGTATGTCTGAGTCTCGATAAGGGTATTGTCCATAGTAACGACAGCACTTAAATGTTGGTCAACTTGTCTTACATGAATGCTGGTAAAATTTCCAGTAATGCTCTCAATTACATACTCGTTTTGGGAAACTTCGGTGATTCGAACATCTGTGTGTATGCTGGTTTCATTCGAAGCAAATGAATGACTTTGTCCATTGATCCAAACCTTGATGTCATCAGTGGACGACACACCTGCCTGCAGCACTACTTCAGTGTTGGCGAATTCCGCCGAAACTGCGTCTACACATACAGCTTCCTTTTGGCAGTAGACTGTGCGGATGGCAATGTCAGGAGTATTGGAGTTATCACCCTTTGTAATATAGTTTTCTCCAACTGTGTCAAAATTAAACTTGTTATTTTGGAATGTTTTCACGTGACCTTGATCCGATATTGCAAAGGTGGACCTTCCGGGGATGACGGTAGGTGATTGGGTGGTAGTGGCTCCCGGGACTGTAGTGGTAGGGGCCGCCGGAGTGGTTGTTGGAGTCGGCGGAATTACCATGATATCACAATGTGGACCTGTCCATTCAGGTAGACAAGAGGCACAGCCTGTGGTGTTGTCATGAGTAGGTTTACATGTGCAGGTACCGGTCAGTTTTTCACAATTACCATTGTTCGAACATGGCGTTTCTACTCCTCCAGGGCACACGTTTTCACAGTATTCACCCCAGGACCCTTCACATACACACTCTCTGGTCAATGGATTGAAGTATCCAATCTTACATTGGTACAGACACAGGAACAGGTAGTGATCCGAGGTCTTGTCCTCACATATTTCCTCCATAGTTGACTTGGCAGGGTTTAAGGTGTTGTCACAATAATCAGCATATGCTTGCACTATTGGAATGTAGTCTTTAGAATTTCCACTTTCCATCGTGTCACTGACACAAATGTCATAGAAATGTTCTTGGGTTTGTGTACCCAAGCTGGAACAATACTTGACTATTGAGGACGTCATGTTTGCACAGGTTTCTTCTGCAGTTGTTCTGAAACTCGCTGGAAGATCAGACGGGATATCATTGTCATCCTGATCACCATCGTCATTATCTGAAGGGAAATACACTGTACTCCCAAGAAGAAACATTTTATGTCCATTTTTGCTATCTATGGCCAAACTTCCATCTCCTTCTCCCATTGTAAATTTGGCAGTCAGGTCTTGGTAACTGTCTTTAAAGGCGTCGCTTACACTGTAAAGGGTCTCGTTAGTTTGGAGAGAGGTGTTGAAGGTCTTCAAATTATCCATTTCACCAATAAATGGCTCATTCTCTAACGATGTTGGGGGATCATCACTCCAGCTTCCCATTTTTATTAATCCATCGTTACTAAACACATCAGCTGTGCAGTTTTCGATGGTTTTAGTGTAGTTCAATTTGCCTTCTGTTATTACATCTAAACGGAGTGATTTTGTACCATTATCATATGACAACGACAAATCATATGACTGATTCGTGTTGATGGTGTAGTCGGTGCTGATGACTTTATCCCCCCAACGTATGACGACAAGAGAATTGTTCAGGTTAACAGACATCGTAGAAGTACCTTTGTAACCAAGTATCATACCCTTGTCAGATTCCGTCTTGAATTCGACTTGCACAGTACCGCTGCCTCCGCTGCTGAAAGTGTCAGACATGGGGAGTGAAATGGCTCCAGATCCATTTGTAATCAAGCTGAAGCCTTTGGGTGTGACAGGTAGACTGAAACCATCTTGCTTGTAAACAAAGCCTGTTGTTGATGTAGATGATATGGAACTCATCACCTGGAAATCATCAACTCCCTTCTGGGTAATAGCATTAAGAGCTAATGTGCCGGTTGATGTTACAAAATCATTGCTGGTACTGCCATCAAAATTGCCACATAAGCCTGATGTTTGAGAGGCATACGAAGACTTTTTCAAAGAAATTGTACTAGAAATGGAAGTGGCATCTTCTCTGAGGTACATCCATCCATTGGAGAAGTCCAATCGAAGTGTCTTTTTGTCGTGCTTAACAACTTTGATAGATCCGGTGAAATCATACTCTTGGTCGAAACTGATTGCTGTTCCATTATGATAAAGGTTGAAGGCACCTCCTTCCTTTAGTGGAGCTTGCATTGTGAAGTTCTCATTCTGTGACTCAATCCAGGTCTGCTTCACGCAGTAAGTTACATCACTTCCTCCGCACAAATCAACCTTAATGTATACATTCAAAGTGGCAGTCTCCAAAAGCTTCAGCTGTCCGGGTGCCTTCAGCTTGAATGCTTGTCCGTCAAACATGATGAAGTTTGACATTCCGAATGTGCTGCACACTCCATCAGTAGCACTCCCAGGCAGGGTGGCTGACAAGACTGAACAGTCCAAGCCCTCAAACCCAGCCAAACACCTCTGACAGTTGTGAGCTGGGTCCAGGAATGGAGGACACTTGCACACGCCATCAGTAATGTTACATGTACCCCCTCCACATGTTTTATCTAAGAAGCTGGGGCATACTCCATCACATTGTTCTCCCCAGAAGCCATCATGACACTGACAAGTACTGGTCACAGAGTCCCAAGTTCCAGATTCGCACTTCATGTCACATGATGAGCCTCTCCACACGGGGAACTTGTCGACGGGGAATGAGTTACACATCATTCTTCCAGGCCAGCTGACGTCAGTTATTTGCACCTTACATAAAGTGCTTATTACTCTAATGTTTTTCAGAGGAGCTTCACTATCTGTCAATGATTCAAACAGGCAATTTTCCAAAAGTCCTCCAAGAACAGCATCTCCAAGTATTCCGACACACATCGACTCAAACTTACTAGAAATTTCATTACACAGGCTGCTTAGACCTGGGTCTACTGTATTGGTGTCAAGCTGGTCGTGCACGGATGTACTGGCACTTGTACATGATGTCATTGTGTAATTAACCCTGATCCACTCAGGTGGAGAAAACTCATTAAAGAGCATATCATTGTGACCCATCACATCAGCAGATTCAAGTCCCTTGCCTTCACTAAACGTCCACCGATTTGACAACATGGTTACTGTAGAGCACACCAGTAGTTTGAAAGCGGTATTCCTAATTTCGAGAGAAGACAGTTGCTTTTTATACAACCTAACATCATCGATGTTTCCCTGCATAATCCATTTACCATACTGAATTTCAGACCAAGTTTTTCCCAAGCGCAAAGTGCCACCATGTTCCATTGGAGTAGGATAGTTCTGATTATACACCGTGAAGTCGGTAGCCTGACTCAAGTCTTCTTTAGTCAGATAGAGCGTCAGTCTCTTAGATGCATGGTTCCAAACTGAAGTGAAATGGTACCATGTATTGGCTTCAACCACGAGAGATGGGAATTCACGGTACTCATCGTTGTATTTTGTGTATAGATAGACAGCCCCATCTTTGACAAGTGCACAGAAATGTTTGGTGAGAACGTTTGACTCGTAAAACTCATATGAGAAAAGTGTTTGGTATTCACTAGTGGTGGCACTCAGACTGAACTTCATTTCTAGGGATACATCTTCTGTAAAAGAGTTCAAGTTTTCAACATAGATACCCATGCCATGAAGTCTGAGGCCGCTTCCTCCCCAGTTAGGAATAGGGGCCACATTAGCTATATCCGAGTCAGATGATGAAACCTTAAATGATCCTACAAACTGCTCCTGCAGGGAAGTCTGCGTTACGGACACTCCTGACAAGGTAACTCCAGATGAAGTTTTGAAGTCATCGGTGTAGTTTCCATCACAGGAACTAGACAGACCTTGGGTACTACTGCAGGTACTTGAATCCAGCTCAACTGTAATAGCAGACAGGGAGAACGGGGCAATATCAACTGTGACATTAACCTCCAAATTATCAGAGCAGTCAATCTTGTAAATGGAAGTTTTCGTACATGTGAGTGAGCCAACAGGTAGCCCTGATCCGATGCTTGTCTGCTCTCCATTCAGGTAGGTCTTGGTATCACCAATGCTTCCGCTGCCTGCGACCACCACCAGCTTATCAGTCCCAACAGATACACTAGCCATCGATGTCGATGAAATGCCTAGTAGGCCAGGTGATGTTACAATATGAACACTCAGGTCTTCACCGGTGGCAGTAAGTGTTCCTTCAGTTAGTACATACTCTCCCGGTTGTTGCGTTGTCATCATGGATCCATCAAAAGTCAGGAGACTGCCACTGTCATAGAATACACTTGAACTCGAGCTTGAGCTGGAGGTTGCTCCTGCGACGACAGCGACACTGCAGTCGTCCCCTGTCCACCCAGAGTGACATGTAGAACAGTTGGTACTGGCCTGGGCTCCACTCACACATACACATTCCCCAGTTGTCGCATTGCACTTCCCTTTTCCAAAGCAACTGTTGCTTCCGCCACCTGGACATTCATACTCACAGGATGCTCCCCAATAGCCTTCATCACATTTGCAATATCCAGTGGAATCAGTAAATATAGGCTGGAAAAAAACCCAGGTAGAGAATCAGATTCCATGAAAAAAATTACATCTAAAAAAATATAAACAAAATATAAGGAGATTTAAGACAATTAAAATCGGCAGATAAAGAATTCATAAACTTCACAATGTTTGCATAATATAGCTAATAAACTTGACTGATTTTTTGTAGTGTGAAACTTATATTACCTGTGTAGAATATGAATGTATAACTGATATTACCTGTGTAGAGTATAAAAGCATGATTGATATTACCTGTGTAGAGTATAAAAGCATGATTGATATTACCTGTGTATAGTAGAGTATATGCTACTGATATTACCTGAGAGTGTAGAGTGTGAATGCATTGCTGTTATTACCTGTGTAGAATATATGCTACAGATATTACCTGTGTAGAGTATATGCTACTGATATTACCTGTGTATAGTAGAGTATATGCTACTGATATTACCTGTGTATAGTAGAGTATATGCTACTGATATTACCTGTGTATAGTAGTATATGCTACTAATATTACCTGTGTATAGTAGAGTATATCGCTACTAATATTACTTGAGAGTGTAGAGTGTGAATGTATTGTTGTTATTACCTGTGTAGGAATAAAAGGGCAGATGGTTGCTGTTGACAGGGATACTGCAATACTGTTATCAGCATTTGCCTGAGTTGTCCTTAAAGTCCAAATGAGATCCTCTGAGGCATTGAATGGTCTGTTGAAAGAAATCAAAGTATTATTTTTTAACTAATTTGACATCTGAACCAAATTCAAAATTACAGTACAATTTGTAAGGTTTTTTTCAGCTAATATTTTTATATTGAAAAAAAAAAGTTGGGCCTCATATTTTCACATTTAACAGGAATTGGAAACAAAGAAATATTTTTAAGATTTTAAAATTCTTACAGTTTGCAACTTTAGAAAATCTTACTTTTGGAGAAGTCTTAAATTGTTATATTTTACAACTTGCAAATCAAAACATAAAGTTGTATACTTTTCACTGAACTTTGTTCAAAGAATTGATAATAATTATAAACAATGTATTACCCTTCAGAAAAGATATAATCTGCAATGGTGTTGGCTTTGAACATTGTTGGTGGTTGTAATTGTGTCGAGTCTGATTTCATGATGTTGTTTTCGGATTCAGATGTGATGTAAACATTGTGCATATTCAAGTTGGAGTAGCCAAACCAGGCTGTTTTCATTCCACTCTCCAATGTATAACAGTTGAAGACAGGGAGAACTCCGATTGTGATATTGGTACCATCATACTTATCAGCATAAATACCCTGACCGGTGACACACGTGATGTTGCAGTGGCCTGGTCCAACGTAGTCTGTGAGAAAATAGAGACATGTGAATGGAAAATCTTTGTCATACTTCTCATGCCTACTGTAAATCGGTGAAAGGCAGTTCAGCCTTCCTCAACTCATTCACCCCTACATATTTAAATTGGACTTGCCCGGTCTTTGATTTGGTATGGTCCAAATATGACTTTAGGGGTGAATGGGTTAATGATTTATCATGATGGGGAAGATTAGTACACTGCATGCAATATATAGTAAGTGTTATTGTGAAGGGCAAAATTAAAAATGATAAAAGAAGGATTTTCACATTAAAGGGCAAATATTTACCTGGGTGAAAATTTCCCAGTAAACAGTAATAGAGATATGACAAGGCATTTGGTTTACTTGAAATGCCATTGTCAATGACCATTTAAAACCACTACAACAGTTACTGAGCCTGTGACAAAAATAATCATATTATGTATATCAAGGTGACACATATTGGTCATCTTTGCAGAATATATAACAACATCTAAACTGGGTGGCATTCATGTCATATTTTCAGTTTATCAAACTTTACAGAAAATATTTAAATTGCATGTACCGGTAAACTGAATGGCATTCAATTAAGCAGAACATTTGTTCAACAGTTGTTCAACTGGACAGAAAACATGTTTGCCGAAACAGAAAAGCACTTAATCTTGTTCAACTTTACAGAGTACATTTTAAAGTATTATACTGAATCCCGTCCTCATATGACCCTGAGTGTTGTGTCTCCCTAGTTACCCGTCCTCATATGACCCTGGCTGTTGTCTCCCTAGTTACCCGTCCTCATATGACCCTGGCTGTTGTGTCTCCCTAGTTACCCGTCCTCATATGACCCTGGCTGTTGTGTCTCCCTAGTTACCCGTCCCCATATGGCCTTGGCTGTTGTGTCTCCCTAGTTACCCGTCCCCATATGACCCTGGCTGTTGCGAGGACGTTAAACCCAAAACAATCAAAATCATTAAATATAAAAGGAAATCACTTCTGCTACGTTACAAATACCGAAGGATACACAATCTAATTCATGTCTACCTGCCACAAGCAGTTTTCTTTTATGAAACAAAATTAATTGAAATATCAATATTTTTTGAAAAATATTTAATTGATTTTTAGATTGAAATTGGATTTCCCGACATTCGAAACTCTTAGCTTGCCATCACTGTATGTAAACAAAAACCATGCGTGTTTTATTTATAAATGGGTTGCTTGTTGGCCTAAAATGTCGCCCTAAGATGTAATATAATATTTCTCCTTTTAGATTTTCTCTTTAAACTTATTTTTAATGTTCTATTTTTGCAGCTGTATCATTCAATATCATCGTAGCCGTTCTTTGTTGCCGTCCAACCAGTCCTAGCCATAGACTTCAGGAGAGGTTTACGTAAGTTGAAATTTTGTGCGTACAAAGAATAAATATTAATGTTTCCTTTATAGGTACCTCTACTAAAGCAGTCCTATTGATACTCAAGAACATTGTAACTATGTACATCCCTGTGAGTATGTATATCACTATTTCTGCAAGTGGCGATCGAACTGATTAAAATCGTCTTTTAAATTGCTTCGTTTTTTGATTACCTAGTTTACAATTACCTGAAGAAAGGATTGTTATCATGGTTACATGTACGTTCACGTGACTTCACGATAATCCAATAAGCTCTCTACACCCCTGGAATATGTCATAGCAAAATTGAAGGCACGCGACTAGCTATTTGATTGGTCGCAAGTTAAAAAGAAAGCTTGACCAATCACTAGGCTGATATCTGTCCTTTGAAGATTACAAAGGAGTGACACTCGACTTCAAAGCTAGTCAATTTTACCGTTACACGACCGACATTATTCTTTTAACGTACATCAAAGGATCAAACTTATCTTCTTGTCTCATCCGCAAAGTGGCGCACACTGAGTCTTCGATTTTGCAATGACATACTCCAGAGCGAGCAGCAGAGAGCGAAAGTGATCGTAACACCTGGAGTATCGAGGATGTCAATCAGGGGGCTCATTGGTAAATCATGGTTTATAGATAAAACATAAACATAAAACAAGACGTAAAGAGTCTTTCGAAAATATACATATGTTGATGCCAAGGAAAACGTATCCAATGGGCAAGAATTGCAAAATATTTGAGGTTTTCTTTAGTTGTAAATGAAATTCATACAGATGAAATGATTGTCCTTTTTTTATTTATAACTTATTCTTTGTAATCGACTTTGCAATCACATCAATTTCTGCCATTTAAGACACAACACATAGACCCTTTTGAAAGCTAATGTCTGATTGGTCAATATTTATCGAAATGAAATAAACCTCAATGTGACCTTGATCGTGATATTAATAGATATTCAGGCGTAGTACATACTGTAGCAAACAGAGCTAGGTTAGAGATGATTTTAATCATATTGAGTGAAAACATTACACCAAGAAATGACGTTATATGCTTTATATTGTCTAAACACTTAAAATCCTTGACTCTTTACAACGAATAACTTTTTCGGCAATGGAATTCAGACATTTCAGTGAACCATTTCATCAAATCAAGCTACATTTTATGTTGGTTATATAAAAAGTGTAAAACAACATAATGATGTTCCATAATTTTATAAATGTACTAATTACTTATTTTTTATGAAAATGTTTAAAATAGGAAAACGTTGTTAAGATGTTACAACTAAAGTATTACCCCTTGATTGATTTTCTGTCAGAAAATGCAAAACTAAACTACGAGTATGACAGGCTAATGTCGACGGCAAGCCTATACATTCCAGTGACAAATAACTCGAGTTAGAATACGGCGTGTAAAATTATCAATGAAAGGGAGCGTTCATTCATAGCAAAACCGACCGTTAAATGTGAGTGATTAATAAGATGGGGAGGGGTGGGGAAAGGGTTGCTAGGGGAGGTACTTAACGATCTCGTAAGGTCATTATGTTCCTGTAATTCTTAACCGTGGAGCAATCTTATGCTAATATTGATCAGTTGTAATAACCGCTAACTATCCACAGGGAAACATTTAGGACCCTGTCGGGCGTTATTAACACATAAATGGGAGAGAAAATTAATTCTAATGGTCTTCTTCATACCTAATTAGGCAAGGAATTTAGTCGATGTATTGACTCAAAATGTGGTAGTTATGTAAAATATTTGGGATGATTAATATATCTTTTCATCATGAATTAAAACACACTAATAAATGGTTTTGCTAAATTTGAAGACATGCAATAAAGGGAGATAAATACCACTGTGTTCAGAATACCTCTGGCGGTCTGTACACCATGCTATTCAACAAAAACAGTTATACGTTAATTCTTATAAACAAATCGTTCCTGTTTTATACAGGTGTTTTTTTTTGCGAAATCCTGACAAAAAAGAGTGATTATGTGCCTTCTTGACGCCCGCACATCTGCACATAGCGTCAATGAACATGTTCAGGTGATGAAGTCGGTAGATTTTGCATTGCTGAATATCTAATCACAACTTAATCCGAACAAGAATGCAAATAAACAGTAACGTGTATCCTACTAGGAGAGACGCCTGTCTGCGTTTCCGTGATTCCATTTTGGTGTAATCTTCATTTTTTGGTTTTTATTCATTAACAAAACCGCAGCGGCAATGTGTTAAATCAAGTATATAGAAATAAAAATAATCAAATACCTTGAATGCTCTGCTCAAAGTATCCATTCTAACGACATTACAGAGGTTTACTGTCCCGAAGCTTCATTCGTTAAGCATTATTAAAACTTCCCGTCCTCTATAGCAGGCTAAACACTAGAGAACTCCACTGTGGTGTTCGTACATAGAGTAACCTCCCCTTAGGATGTAATAAATGTGCTGCGACTTCACAAGGGTGGGTTTGAGCGACAGTATAACGATAGGAGGTGCAGAGTTCGAACCCAAATATGCGCTTTTTGGAATTTTACACTTGGAACAATTTCTTTTATTTCTTCTTTCATTAATTTTCCTAAATTTCTTCAGGCGCAGTTTTCTTTTTGGAAATTATTAATCAAAGCTATAGTAATGCTGGTAAAATGTTCTTATGTATATTTACAGTTTTTTAGTAGTGGCACGACGATCCTTAAATACCTATGATTTTGGAAGTTAACAGCTTTATTTACGTCATCAGAATGCAACGGTTGTAAAGACGATTTTACATGACGTCACTGACCAAAACGATATTCATATTTGATTATTTGATAAAATCCACGGAGAAAGTGAAATTTTGAACAAATGAAAATGCAACTTCTGATTACATTCCCAGCAAAGATCTAGTTGCACAATTATCTCCCTATGTTAAGGATTCTCGGTCGTACTTTCGTATGTTATCCTTAAACACGCTAGTTGATAACGGTGCAGTTTTGTTTTTACAGTAAACAGTTTCAAGATTCAAAGCTATCTTTACATCCCGTATAATTTAAAACTGGTCATACGCTAATTGAGCTAGTCTTTTGAGAAAACATTGCACTAACCAGACGTAAAAGATAAGTTTTAAAGACATGACTGCAAGTTTGTGTTCTCATAACCTTCCTTAGATGTTGACACCTTAAACATAAATTGATCTCGAAGATAATTTAATACATTTTTATTCCTTTTTTAATGTTAAAACAATTGGTTTATGCGGCAATATCAGTGCATTTACATGGCTCGGATTTGTTAACCCTTCCGATTCAAAACCACCTGAAATATTAAACGCTATAGTCAAATCGAGTCAAACGTCTTTATTCATTAGATTTACTGTTCTACCTTAGACAGGTAACAAACAATTGCGTAATTAACTTCGCAGACATGCACCAAACATCTTTATATCAGCTACCTGAGCAATTTCGATATCGCAATGACTATTTTCTTCCTTTAGTCAAACAACGCTTGCATGATACATTTCAGCAAAATCTGTTCACTATTTTTTCAACTTCTTCAAAGTGTAACTTGTACCAATATCGTGTAGACCATATATGTCTACAGCGTTATTTATCAAAGCCAATCTTATTGAAATTCAAGAAAGTAATTTGTAGTTTTCGTTTGTCTGCGCACTGTTTAACAATTGAAACAGGAAGATACAA
>JAUMHH010152272.1:0-19103 GCA_032359455.1 Chlamys rubida | reverse complement strand
TCTTTTTTCTATAGACCAATACCTTCACGGTTCCGTCTTCTTTCTTTACCAGTAGAGTGTCTAGGAAGGGCATTGTGACATCGATTTTATGGACAACTCGTACACATTTTACACCTTTGTGTGCATACGCTTCACTGGTCATTTGTCAGATGAAGGTGACAGTGTACATATCGTACTAGTCATCAAAACGTCACATAGACAATTTTATTGGTTGTGTAAAAAGAACTTCTCATAATCCTTACTTACCAACCTGAAGAAAATGTTTAGATATATCTGTCGTACTACGCTATACATTCTTCCGCTGGTCTTACTGAAAGTTTAACGACCTTTCGGATAACATTAAAAATTATATCAGCAGGGGTAAAGTAACATCTTAAATTAAATTATATATTTTATTGTCTTTCTTGTTAGAATCTAGAAAAAAATGTAATTCCTAAATTAAAGGTCACTTGGTGTGTTTATTTTTCGATGTGTGCATTCTATATCAGTGTTTTTCGTAGAATGATAGAACATATCATCCCTGTGTACCTACAGCTTTCGGCCAGGTTGTGTAATAGCTTAACATCTGCTATTTGAAAGTCAAATACCCTGGATAAATTTAAGAGGGACATGAAAACTCATCTCTTCACGTCTGCTTTTTAGTCTCTTTGCAAATACGTCATGTACAAACCACCCGTTATCTATTCATTTATTTGCACATTGAGATGATTATCTTCTTGCTTAATGTATAATGGTGATTGTAAGCCTTTTTTTGTTTAACAGTTATAACTAATACTATTATCCATATGTTGTAAAGCGCTATAGAGTAATGTTACAAATTATATATCATTATTAAATTGTGTTGTTCGGTAAACTGTACAGCTCACACTGTTTGACGGCAGTTAAAATCTATGCAGTATTTTACTGCGAAGAAAAGTTCTCATATCACCCAATTCAACACCTGGTGGTTGTATGTAATCTAATTTCTTTTCTCGCCCCCAGTATATATGTTTCTCCTATGTAAGGTAGCTAACACTCGAGATTGCTAGAGAGATGGGAGTCATTACCAGTCTTTAGGAGTTTGATCTTAGTATTTTGTTTGTTTTGTTCCCAGTAATTATTTGCTGTGTTTCCAAAGATATCTCTGTTATGTTCTTTGTGGCGATGATTATATTGCTATTTTCATGGAAAAAGGTTGAACTGGATACTCATTTAAAAAAAATACCCCATCTCTGTCCAAAACGAAAAAGAAGATGATACATTTTTGTGATATTTTAGGTGACTTTTTATAGGTTATTTCTTTTGCTGAGCACTTTTCAAATGCAAAATCAGCCTCAACAATTATCTGGTTTCTCTGGCACCAGAGGGACCATGTCATGGAAAGATTTCAGGTGATTTTATGCGAACGGTCCATATTTTATCTTATTCCAACATTCGCATAAACCCTCGAGAGTCAAACAAAAAATTAAATTGAATAAACTCTCACAAGCGATTTATCAATCTTGGTTCCAATAGAGACAATAAAACAGATTTTAGGTTCTATTTGTGTTGTAGAGTAAACGTTTGGTTCATTCGTCTGTAACAGTAAGGTGTACAGAAAAGGTAGCACAGCTTTGACATAGGAAACCAGCACGCGCACACATGGCGTTTACGTTGATATAGTTATAATGGTAAATCGTACCTGCATTATTGGTTCACTTGAAATTATAATGACTTAATATCAAATATTGTGATGATGTTAGATTCGACGACGACCTTCTAAGATTATGACAGGAAGAGACAATGAAAATATGTTACAGATTACTCTAAAGACAAAATGCAATTTAAATATTTTGTAATCTCGGGAAGAACACATCAAAAACCTTGGATATTGTGTATTAACGCCGTAAAAACAAGATATTGATACTCAATTTCGGTGTCCATGTCTACCACATGCTGTGTCAGACAATCTCATCGCGTGGAAAGATATTTGGCGTTCGTGTTCTTTGTATATACATAGAAATATGTACCTCCTGTCAGGCGGACCGAAATGGGGTTATAACCTGTTAGCAAATATACGCAATGAAACGTATAGATACGTTACTCTTGGGAGTATCGCTGTGTGGTAGACATAAACAGGTACTGTTAGACACTCATACACGTCCGTAACTTGTCGGCAATGGCTCCGGTCAATTTCGCCATTCCCAATACACTAGTATAAGAAACAAGAGCTTGACCAAATATCCGGAAACCGAATAGCCTTATTGCCATCTAAGCTGGCAGTAAACACAAAACCCGATTCAGTCTAGCACACTTCCGAGAGAAAATGACCAAGATCGTAAGATAAAATTCACCTTTATTTTTTTGTTAGGGGTTTCTTTATAGCGCGTTCATTTACTCGTGATGTCCAGGATAGAACACTAGATATACAAATGCAATTTCCAAATTATATTTTGCTCTTTAAATGCCATTGGAGATGAATCGTGGAGTTTCGATAGTGCGGTATCATAAACATCTCCTGTGTGCCATTTCGGTAATGAATTCCGAACAACAACTGACATAGGGTCCCGTCGGGTCCCTACCAAGCCCGTAAGAATCGCGCTCGCATTCCAGCGTTATTGGTCGATTCGCTCGATGGTATTGCTACTCTTGGAGTCGTTTGATACTTAGTTTATACCCATTTCATATCCTGGCAAACTAACGGTGGTAATTAAAAAGGTAATTGATTACCACTAAAGGCAAGAAAGTTCCTGAGAAAGACATGTTGAATCCAATATCTAAAATGGATTGTGATTGGTTTTTAACATAAGACAATGCATCTGATTGGTCGGTAAGTTTTATAGAATTATCAAAACTATTGACCTGTCTATACAAACGAAAAGCGGATAAGCTAATTAAACTGCTGTGTCTGAGACGATTGTTTGTAACAGACCGATGTAACTCACCAAAGGTAGCACATTCATGTCTGAAGCAAGTGCCAAGTCGGAATATTCATCATGCAAGGGCCCAGGCAACTATTTCTCTCGCAATCATCTGAAATTGGACAAGTAGTCACATCAAGAGCTGCTTGCTTATAAGTACACCCCGTGCCTCTGTAAAGCACACTGTTTATTGGTGGCAGCGCACTAATACGCTTAACTTCATACCAACGCAATTGCTTTAATGGAACTTATCTAAATTTATGTTGGTTTTACCAGTTGGATGTAAATGTATGTTTTAATCGTTGAAGACGGAAATGGAGCTGCATAAAGAACAAGGAAATTTGATTATATTCATGATGTATCTAGCTGCTCACTTCCATTCAGGTAAGTCTCAATTTTACTTATTAGATTAGTTTCTTTATTTAAAATTTATTTGCATGTTAATTTTTCCAATATTGTATCAAACATGATTTTCGAGATGTTTATTGCAGCTGTGTAAAAGATATGTCTGAACTTATTTTGAGTGCCCATAGAGTCTGATTACATTCGTTGCTATAAATAAAATATTTCCATAGCCGACTGTGTTTGGGTTCGCTAAGGAATTCTTCTACCTCAAGGAATGTAATAATAGCGTTAATACATTTTTGACATTTTATAATCTTTAAATGATCCCCATCTTGCAGTTATAGTATGGGTTATAACTGGCTGTGATTTGGAACTGATTTGTTGAAGAAAACTTTGTCCCAGTATGTACTTAAGTTTGCAATAGAAATTTCCACTTCACACCTTAACAATTCAATTGAAACATAATTATAAGCTATTTCCTATCTATATGTACTAGATCTGTCAATGAACGATAGTAGCTGTTATAATATGGATTATAAGTTGCAGTGATTGGAACTGATTTGTTACAAGAAAAGTTGTGTTTCACTGTTGAAAATTGAACATAGTCTGGAAAGCAGATCAGTACAACAGCATTTCCGAATAGAACTATTTTAATTGTTTTTAAACTATACATTCTGGAAGGGTTTTGTTAATAACATTTTTCGGTGTGGATTAATTCTTTAAATTGACATCTAAAAACCCATTCAGTATGGTATATTTAGGTTATATATAGTTTCGGAAAAAATGTCATTTTTCAAATCATATTAAAATTGATTTGGAAATAACTGCTATTTCGAGTGTTATTTGATGCAGCACTTTTGTACTGTTGTGACATGAAACATATCTCGCTAATTTTTATATCGCTCGGAATGTCAACTCGACACATTAGGTGGTTTTGATAACGAAATATGAATATTATGTTCATTTATCACTAATAAAGCTGGAGATTAGAAACAACTCTAAACAACAAAACTCGTCCAGACAAACTTCAGCAAGAATAAAACAAAATCAAAACTCGACCCGGGGATAAAGAAAGATTTTGAAAAATATAGATACGCTTATGTCATGTTTTAAATGGCTTTGATAAAGGTTTTGAATAACGACTATTAAAGAAAAAATAGAAGCAAATCGAATGTAGATATTGATAATTCATAGGAAGACAGAAATAAGACGAATCAGGGAAAAGTACGTTGGCTGACCAATTTTGATCCATAAAACTAAAACCGAATCAATATTAATAAATTATAAATATTAATCAATGATTAACATTTTGCCCATGGCTTTATATTTTCATGTATAGCAAATATATATTATTATCATTTCCATAAAACCTAACGACACAATATAATCAAACCTGTTTTAAAACTTATTTGATTATGGCATTCTACTATTTGTAAATTATTTAACATCTAATTTTTTTATTTGAAATACCGAAGCTGAACGTGTACACTTAACATTGTCATAGCTAGTCACATTCACTTCCAACTTCCCTGTTTTCATTTGACATTTAGAATAGAGTGAAAGAATTAATTATAAAAAAACATTTATTTCGTTGAATTTCTGTGATGGCATTTATTTTTTTACCTCCAAAACGATGGACGCCATCGATTTGACACGACAAAGTAGCAATGAATACGCGTTAAGGGATTTACTCTGGTTATAGCATAAATAGACAGACATTCACTAATGAAAAATTATCACAGAAACGAGGCTCGTATTTCATCATCCGTCCAGGTATCTTTTGACTTGAGTAACAACGAAATGTGTTCGAATTACAACTATTAATGATAATTTGTAGCATTTTAAACGAACATATGTGTGATGTATTGCCAACGTTTCAAATACTCATTAAGATTGCTGTGTATATCATAACATGTTCTTGCTAGCTTCCATTTTCCTAATTGCCAAGTGACGCCTACCCCTGCTTTATACAAATATCATCCTTACATAATTGATATGGCATTTTGCCTAATTGATTCAGTGGTAATTGATCTACCGACAAAACGGCATGTTATACATGGTCACCGCCGGCATGTGTCATATTTACAACCTACTATGATGTGAATCATAAACTCACTTTATTACATAATCTAGCTTTTGTTGACAAACTGGTTTATATTTTCATTTAAACAATTTATGCTTTTTCCAAAACAAAACGGCAATACGAAAGAGGCGAAAAACACTTCTTTAAAAAATTGATTTATCGCGGCATTTTACAGTAAAAAACGAGTAAAACCTGTGTACCATTTCATAGTAACACTGCCATAACAAGTTATATCCTCTCCTGAATAATGGCGTTGGACCTGTCATTCTTTAATGTTTCACGGTTAATGAGTTATTCAGTCAACAAAGTTTCCCATTGAAGTGTATTTATCATTTTTCTACTCTAGCCAAGGTTTGAATTAAACGATATTCCTATTTCAGTAGTAGCCTATGGAAGACGATAAGGACCCTTTTTACTTATTCGTCTCTTCGCTATGTCGCCAAAAGAAATTTCATCGAGATAGCATTTTTTTTTGTCTTAAACGGTGCTTTGTCGTTCGAACATCCATGATATACTAAGTTGAAACGTAAGGTAAATCTGAAAAGCGACGTTCTAAGTTGCTAATTTGAGCATTTCCTATAGTTCGCAACTCTTTCGTTGATACGGCGCTCTTGCGTGACAAAAAACGCCATCATTTATTAAAGAAAATGTCGGTTTTTGCTCCTCTGCTGTCAGAGTCACTGAACTAGCTGCATTTTTGGGACCATCATTGTGGTTATACATTGTATGTATGGTAGGTAGATGACTAGTCTTTATAACAAAAAAGTTAAAGCAATATTTACATTTGTCATACTATTACAACTAGGTGAAAAAAATTCATTTCATTGTGGTTAACCGTATGGTGTTACCTATCTTTCTGTCAATGCTTAAAAGAGAAGTTTTACCTATTTAAACGTCATGTTTTAACGAAAAGGCGACTTAAAAACTGCGAAAACGCAAAACAAAAAAATAAATTCGAAACATTGAGTTACACTTTTTCACTTTTCTGCCCTTTTTTTTAATTCAAAGCATTGGGTTATGGAAATAAGATGGCGCCTTTTTAATTGTCGGGTTTACAACGTGAAAAGACGAAAAAAACCTGTTTGGCCCTCAACAGCCACTATAGTAACTAGATATAGACCACGCTGTCAAGGGTTGTCAGGTTGATAAAACAATCACCTGACAGTCACGTTTCACATTAACTTGTGGGTAATGTATACTTAATGTAAACATCGACTAATTACAGAAACACGCATCAGATCAATTATCATCAAAGTGCAAATTTTAAACTATTAATTAAAATAATCCCTTTTGAAGCTCGATTTGAAAATTAGAAAGGCTGGTTATCGACGTTTAATGACGCTAACTAACACACTGTATTGATTACTTACAATTCCCATTAGTTGCACTTTCACAGCAATCCTGCTATACCTATTTGCTTGCAGGCGTTCTACTTCAGCTGTAATTATTTCTGAATGAGTGTTAATACAGTAACGGTGAAGGTAGATGTAGCACTGTTTGCATTGTTCACCCAATACATGGAGTTTAGAGATTGGTGTCTGTGCACTAGGAAGTGTACACAGCATACAGCACTCCACATCGTTATTAAAGTTAATGAATTATCAATAATACTTCCTGTACAAATGTCATATCAAAGTGAAAATAAATGGCGATAGTCAAACAGTATTGAGAATATATTTGAAGATTTCTTAGGTTGTTTATTCCTAACAATGTGTGTCGCGTTCAAATCTGAGTGGGAGAGAAAAAGAGAAACTCGTGACAAAGTCATTGACATTTCGTCACGAGTTTATCTTTTTTTGTTTACTTTATCTACGTACATCATTTGTACCGGGGTAATATGTGGTTAGAATAATGCATATCTGTCCAATGGTAAGACAGTTTCTTTTGAGTCTTATCTTATCTTATTTAATTGTATTTTCTTAGAACCCATGGGGTTCTTTATAAAGGAATTCGACTTCAAGTGCGGCAATTTGGCGCAAATTTACACTGCGATATAATATCACCAAACACTGCTCATGATTATGTTATTATGCCTTTGTTTCTAAGGACACCTAACTTTTGCACACGACCTTGTTCCATAACATCTGGAATCCTAATCCACCACGCACTGTTGACGACTTCTGTAATTCCCTTGGCGCTTATATCAACTGTCACAGCTCATTTCTCTGTGGTACCGCCATTGGAGTTCATATTACACAATTTGTAAATATCACTAATCACGATCGTGTTGTGTTGTTATAATCTCATATCACGATTCTGACGATTCTTGTTTTACCTTTGGATCTTTAACCATTAAGAATTGTTTACGACTCTTGTATTTTATGGGATCTTATGTACCAAGAACTGCACACGACATGCATTATATTAAGGTCTTATATCACAAAGTACTGCTCACGTCACCCATATAAATTTGGGGTCTTTGATAAGCAAAGACTACTGACCAATGTAGTATTATCGCTGGATCTTATATCATCATGTATTACTCACGACACACGTTTTACCTCCGAATTTTAATTACCACAAAAAATTGCTCACGAATCCTGTATCATCTTATATCAACAAGAAATACTTATTAATCTTGTAGTATCTTAGTATCTTTTATTATATCACCAAACATTTCTCACAAATCCTGTATTATCTTAGGATCTTATTTCACAAAAATTGCTCACGAATCCTGTATTATTTTAGGATCGTAAATGACCAAATATTTCTCACGAATTTTGCTAGGATCTTATATTACCATGCATTTATCACGAAGTTTGTATTTTCTTAGGATCTTATATAACCATGCATTTATCATAGCATGCATCCTGGATCACGAATAGCACCAAGCGTTGTGTATGACTCTTGTAGTACGTTGGGAACATATCTCACCTATCACTAGTCAATAGTGGTGTTGTATCAACCTGGGGTTCCATATCATCTATTTTTCACTGCTGACGACTATATTGCATCACGATCCAATAGCTCAATTACTTGTCTGATAGCGTTATCTTAATTTATAAAATATATGGCCATAATGAATGAACAGTAATAGAAATGATTACCATAGGTACATCTAAATCGATCTGTACGTGTTGGTTGTGTCAGTTACCTAAGTTTTACAACAGACAAAGATACAGTGGCAGAAGACATGATTAAATGTATTGCACACTTAGTACGGGGTATAGAAATAAGTTGTTACTAAGGAAAAGGGCTTAATTGAATGACGTCATATTAACAATGTACAGTGTCATTTTAAAAACTAGAACCAATTATTTCATATCTGCAAAACGAATCCTTATTATTTGTTTATACCCGATTTCTTTCAAAACGATCGATTTAATCACATTTATCAATTTTGAATCAAGGGTCATTTAGTTATTCCTTTCAATTTAGTAATATGAAACTTTCTCCAATTCAAATTTTATGTATGATTTATCTTACACATCCTTCCCATGTTTCAATCCATCTAGCTTTCTTTTGAAATGAATGTTCATTGCAAAAATCTTCAATTTCCCTAACAGCTTGGTATAATACCGTATTAAATTGTTTCCCGGAGTAGTTGTGGTACTGCAGAACAATTCTTTTAAATTCGTTTCCAATTTATTATCAATCCACAAAAGACTATATGTTAGCAAAATCAGTTAGGCTGTTTTTTCCAATACTAAAATGATTAAAGTTAATATGCAATACAGTACATGTTTGCATGAAAGTCTAGCCATTTCTTTGCTTAAAGGCTTAACAAATACATAAGAACATTTCATACAATCCCTTGCCTAAGAAACGGCATTTAATTTTTTTTTATTTACAACCTTATTCTTTGCTTTTGGTCTACAAAAAGAACGCTAAGAAACAAAATTTAACAGAATACAATAAATTTGAATTGCAACAAGGTGAAACTAACCATGTTATGATCAATATCATACAGAAATACAGAAAACAATATTTTTATTGGTGTTTTCCAGAATTGTAATTTGTGGAATACGATATATTGTCCATTGAGGGCAGAGGTGATGGACGTGTAGAACAAATCAGCCAGTATTTTCTGTCATAATAAGGAATATGGATGTAAAAATAACGTAGTTTGAAAGCTATTGTAACCCAACAAATCTAATTTTGTTTCTCATAACATAATAGAATTGGATTGCAATCCCGTACTGAGAGGCAGTGGGTCAGAGACTACTTCCTATTGATGTAATTTTAATTATGAATTTAAAATTGTCTCGGTACGTGTATCTTTAACTAATAAAGGGTCAGAGAGGATTGACGTTTCCAATATCTGGCATTATCCATAGAGACATAGCACCTGCTTTTTTTCTTTTGCATTTTCAAACCCAACTATGCCAACAATTACGGTTTTTTTCTGAGCCAGGCATAAGACAATTTCGTTAGGGTGTGGGTGTTGATGTTGTTCAAAACAGCTGAGGCCTAAGGCGACCTCGGCCTTACGATGTGATGTTTGTTACATACGCAGGCGGACGTTACGGAACCAAAATGGACGGTAAATTAAATTTCAAATGGAAATTCATTGTCAGCTTGATGGGTCAGTGGTATAAAATATCGATATTGAAAAAGGCGTCGTGACAAATGTGTGTGGCATTTTTTAGTTGGTATGTCCTGCACTATTTACAAAAAATACAATTAGAAACATTTTGAGGTGTCTCGAAACATTTTAGTTAACAAATAAAGGAGTGTCTATTTGAATACATGCTAACCATTTTCATTAAAAAAGCTTAAAAAACTGAAAATATAAACATAGTTGAGTCGGTTAAAAAGCTGTTGATGCGTTCGAGTCCTGAGTGTCTGTGTATTATCTGTGCCAGCCATGGAGACCTTACGTCACCATTACTGGCCAGCACTCTGTAATGACAAAGAACTTAATAAAGATTACTAGCCTAATTCTGTCTAATAGTGTTATCTTACGGCGTCGAAGCCTAGCAGCTCTACATTATTTCAAGGCTTTTTGCATTTCGTTTTAGAACACCACTAGGACTTTTGTCGGTTTCAGCTTAATACTTAAGGATAAGTATTGGGAAGAAACAAGCCTACAAAAAAAAAACGAATAAAAAGAAAAAAGAAAAACAAAAGAAAAAAGAAAAAAAAGAAAAAAGAAAAAAAAAAGAAAAAAGAAAAAAAAAGAAAAAAGAAAAAACATAAAGTAAAAAGAATATAAAAGAAAAAAGAAAAGAGAAAAAAACAATTATCTATGTTTGTTAACAGTGTAAACATAGGCTGGTGGTTGATGAGTGTCATTTAAGTCGTTTTCTGCTGGTCTTCAGCCTCCCACTAAGCAAAGGTCCCAGAGGAACTTGTATTGATGCATACCAGAATGTAATGTGACACGCATCACTTACTGCTCTCTCTTTGGCGTGTATGTTATACAAGTGTATACACAGCGACGTTTGCTTATGGTGTACATAGATAAATATATTCATTATTTCCTATTATTTATATAATATGTTAACATAAAAACAACATGGGTCTTGTCGGATTACAAATCGACGAATGTGAAATTAGATAAAGGACAAGGATATGAGCGGACGCATCCGCAATAGAAATACATCAGAATCCACGAAAGTACAAGTATGTATGTAGCCAGCGATTTAAGACGCATCTAAAAATACAAAAAAAAAACTAACAAAGTTATAACAAATAATAAAGAATTGAGGTCAACAGCAATACCAAGAATCCATGTGCTTTTTTGTCATACCCATCAGAGGAATGCTAACATTTCAGATGTTTATTGTTTCTCATTTGCACTAGAAATGTAATTGATATGATATCTAAACAGATTTGTTTTGATTAAGGAATGGAAGGTGATTTATCACGTTGCATACATTTAAACCTTCAACATCTAAATGAATGAAAACAAACAGAAATCAATTAATGAAGGGACCTATCGGGATAAATACATGTAACAGCTTAAACAGCTGAAGCAAATAAATACAAGCATTTCATTGTTGCCCATATTTGAAGGATATGCTAATATGATGCTATAATAATATATTAAAATAAATAATATGACAGAAACCTACTACTTTTCACGAAATAAGATACACTTTACAGGTGAAAATATACAACGCTAGCTCTTCCGAAACATCTGGTCTTATACTTACACTTTTCATTTTCATTTTCATTTTGTTCATTTTTGTCCTAGATTATTGATATTATCTTTTTTTTCTGTTTATGACTTTTTTGCCGAATGTTGACTTTTGCTGTTTGTGATACGGAAATTGATCTGCAAACGTAGTACTTCATAAAATAAATATTTTGCGAAAAATGTCTTCAGCAGAAATAATGACACTAGAATATTACAGATTATACATGTAACGGATAATGTTTTTTAACAGCAGACAATAGACAAAGCTTATAACAGAGTCTAACACAGGTTTTATGAGGTAAATTCTGATATTAAGTATGAAATGGGTCAGATTTAAGCCCATTGGGAAAACGACATGTTGTGGTATGTTAATTATGCAACAGAATTATGACATAAGCGTCATTTTACGAGCAAACGTCCTCTCGCATTACAATCTGTACCGTAGAGATAATCTCCGAGGGCGACATTTTTGGTACTTAACGAAAACATGAGGGCCAGTTTCTCCAGACGCCGTATTAACTCTATGACACATTTTTATGAGTACGAAGGTCCACGTTAAACCGCCCCATAATACATTTTCTCACTTATTTCCTATCATTTTATCTTCTCCACCATTGAACCGTCGTCCCGTGTCCCCTGAGAATCTCGCCAAGGCTGACTCTACTAAGCAGCTTCAGTCGGTACAAAATGCATAGCTATATAGACAACAAAAATCTGTCACAATTAAAATAAAATGACTATCCGACCTATAAAATGTTGATGGCTGTTTGATAAACGTGTGTTCTTTCTGTGGTAATTAAACAACAAGTTCTGTATATCATCTGGACTTTAGAGTTATCTCCCTCAGGGTTCCGGTACACTACTGAAAGGTAGATATCGGCGGCAATATACAGACATTGTGACATTTGTTCTTAAATCAAAAAAAAAAAATACAATAGTTAAAAACAAAAAGTCAATACGAGAATTAACATTTTTATAAGACAAATATTTTGTTTCCTTGCGTCGATATATTGTTTATGTATATATAACGTTTTGGTTCTGTTAATGCGTTCGTACATAGACATTTCTACCTTGCAAATTTTTGTTATGAGATCAGTATCTTTACGTGTTACGTGACAACTACTGTCATCAGCCGCAAAAACCACCTGCTAATTATCTGTAAATTAACTAATATGTGTTCTGTAGGGCTCCTATTTTTTGCTACATCAGTTAGAATTTGTTTACTGCTGAGGTTAAAAGATACAGTCAGATGCTGCTTTTTTGAATTCGAGATTGAATCCTTTCGCGAAAAGTACGAAAAATGTACCCGCTTTAGAGTAATACAGGTGTTTTATGCTCATTTTCTGGCGAAGCAGTAGTTTAGACCAGTTTTGATTACCACTGGTTTGGCCCTTAGCATCAATGATTTGTCCTAGAAGTACGAAACAGCTGTATGGTGCAGTTAAATTTATTTTGGCATATAATATATATTACCAACTTTCATAAATGCAATCACATGTGTGTATCTTACGTTTATCTTTCAATAATCCAGATCAGAGAGTTAGTCAATCGTTTATAATATAGGTCAGATCTTTTATCAATCGTTTATAATATAGGTCAGATCTTTTATCAATCGTTTATAATATAGGTAAGATCTTTAATCAATCGTTTATAATATAGGTCAGATCTTTAATCAATCGTTTATAATATAGGTCAGATCTTTTATCAATCGTTTATAGTATAGTTCAGAGAGTTAGTCAATCTTTTATAATATAGGTCAGATTTTTTATCAATCGTTTATAGTATAGGTCAGATCTTTTATCAATCATTTATAATATGGGTCAGAGAGTTATTTAATCTTTTATAGTATAGGTCAGATCTTTTATCAATCGTTTATAGTATAGTTCAGAGTTATTCAATCTTTTATAATATAGGTCAGATATTTTATCAATCGTTTATAGTATAGTTCAGAGAGTTTATTAAACTTATAATCCAGGTCAGGTAATTTATCAATCGTTTATAAATTAGGTCAGAGAGTTTAACAACATTTTAAAATCAAGGTCAGATCTTTTATCAATCGTTTATATTAAAGTTCAGAGAGTTAGTCAATCTTTTATCATAAAGGTCAGGGAGTTTATCCTTCTTTTAAAATATAGGTCAGAGTTAATTGATAATCTTTTATAATCCAGGTAGGGTCTTTTATCGATCGTTTATGATGTAGGTCAGGGGGTTTATCATCCTTTATAATCCAGGTCTGATACTTTGTCAATCGACTAAAGTCTGGGTTAGGGAGTTTATCAATATTAATTTAATCTACATAAGAAAATGTATCAATTCTCCATAATCTATAAAGATAACTTATCAGTAATGTATAATCTAAGCTATATATTTTTTCATAGGCTATCATCACGGTTAGAAAAAACACCAGTATATCAATACTTTATAATGTAGGTCAGGTACTTTATCATTTTTCTATACATATATGCAATTTTATTGCATTATTCGTTTGTATTAAAAAATTGAAGATGACTTAATAATATACATTTTTCTTTATCTAGGTCAGATAGTTTATCAGTAATTTAGAATCTAGGTAATATAGTTTATGAATCGTCTATGATATAGGTCAGAAAGTTTATCAGTATATCAACCCTTTACAATGTAGGTCAAGTAATTTATCAATTTTGTATTCATGTCCGTACATTTTTTTTTTTTTTTATTAAAACAAATCCTTAAAATGAATATTACTTTAAAACAGTGACAATGTTTTCTCTCTCTTTTTTGAAAAATTAACTCATTAACGTATTTACAGTAATGTGCGAGAAATATAGTTAGGAGCATAGGACAATGTAGAGGAGCTAAATAGTTACTTGTTAAATCGTTCATGTGCGATAGCCATTCATTTAATATCTGTTAGCTATGTGAAAAAAGCACGACAATAACTAATTTAAAATCTTTAAAAAATTTGCAAGTATGTTTATCCATTGAAATACTGTTATAAGATAAGGATATGTTCAGGTGCATGGCTACTGTTCGAGAGCAGTGTGTCGAGTATGCTATCCCACGCAATGGAATGCAGATGGATTTTAACAACCAAATTTGGTCTTTGTTTTCGGTTTTCATAGCTCAGGAGGGTATTGATAAAATGTTCAAATGTTGAAGGAACTGAAAATTACATAGTTGATATGGTGAGCATGTCAAGTTTACTTCATATTTCAATATTTATCGGGTTTTCATTTCTGGATAAGGATAACTGTTTTGTATGCCCGAGCACAAACTTGTAGAACAATGCTGAAAGTTAATTATCTTTATTTGAATTTCATTTAAATTTCTGAGGGTTGATGGATGTCTAGAACATGGAGGCCTTAGTGAGGGAGGAAACAATATCCCGCAAATTCAGTTAATGTTTCTGAAGTAAAAATCTCAATTTTATTTTAAAATGTTTAGAAATATGTTACATTCAATAACAACGATTAATCATAAATATAAGTCACTGAAGTATCTGGAATCAATATTTTGACCTTCTCCTAGTAAACCCATCTCCACTGATGTCTCATTTTATTAAATCAAACTCCGATCAATATATTTTATATAACAAATAATTCTGCTCAGTAGGCTTGTATTTAAAGATGTCAATTTCAATTTAAATCATACGAGTAGAAACAAACACGTGATCTAAAAGTGTGTTGTATTTTGTCTACTCCACTGACTAGACGGGGAAATCGTTTGATGTCTTTTTGTGTTGTGTCATTGATTCTATAAATACATAAAGGGTATTTTTGGAACAATGAAACGTTAATATATATATAAAAAACCTCATCGAAAACTCATCAAATCATCTCTCCCTTATTGCCCTAGAAATAAGAAAAATTGTCATTTGAGTAAAATAGATAATACGGCATGATCATCATCAAATATTTTATAAAAAAAAATAATAAATTCTATATTGCCAGTACACAAGGACAAACTTTGTTTGTAGAATTGTACATGTAGAACAGTGTATGTAGAACAGTGTATGTAGAACAGTGTATGTATAACAGTGTATGTAGAACAGTGTATGTAGAACAGTGTATGTAGAACAGTGTATGTAGAACAAAGTATTGAGAACACTGCATTAAGAACACTGTATGTAGAAATATTTGTATGATTGTATGTAAACATTGTATGTAGACTAACGATGTACGAAATATGTTTATTTTCATAAATCATATTATCTGCAGATCCTGCTGGGCTATTATTATGTATAATTATATTTCATTTTGGAATCAACATTGTCAATTGTTTCCCATCGACGCTTGGCATATTCATTGCCAGTTTTGATGTCGAGTTTTCAACGATATTATATGCCAGCGCTCATGATATCGCCCTCCCTCAAAACCACAGTATGCATTGTAATTATGTAATTATACAAAATTAAATGTTAATAACACTTCAGGAAATGTTTGTATTCAAGCAAAACAATGATGTACCCTCTTAAAGCAAAGGCTTGCAGAATAATCATGATTTGTAAATAATTTTCTGTTTTGGTCATCAAGTTGTGTGATATTTTAAGTGTTTGCATGCATTCTGATTTCTGACCTTGTCTTGGCATCGAATCATAGAACATTATCTGTATAATAGGATATATGATTTTGTTAAAATGCGATGAAGAAATTTGACAATTTTCAAAATTTGTAAACGTCTACTCACAAAAATATAACACATAGAGTACGATGTCAATTACTGTATACCCAAAACATATCATCTAAGTTTTCTCAGCAGCCATACCAAGTTTTCCGAAAGTAAAATTGAGTAACCCAGTGAATATTACAATGCAGGACATGTTGTACCCAAGTATTTCAAGATACCTCGTAACTAGGTTTAAGTGTTTGTTTCAATGTAGAAACGACTAGAAAAATAGGACTAATGGTACATGACCCAAATCTAAAATGCAGAACGTTATGATATAGTCATACTTAATAGTGCAAACTAGATCCACTAAAAAGGTTAAACACACATTTTCCCGACATTTTACCAGGGATCCTTGGTTTAGTGGCTTCATAAGAAACATTTCAAAAGAAAGAGGACATCAGTTTGTTTTGTTGTTTTTTCCCCCATTTTTTCTCCAAACGGGGTAAACATAAATTTTATTTAATGCAATTCAAAACCCATAATAAATAAATATTATACAGTTGTTCATTTAGGCTTTTGGATCCTTGTTGTTCTGTTGTCACTTTCCGAGTTCTCGGTTTGAAGACGTGACATTGATTGGATATGACCTAGATTTATATGGCGGGTGTCATCGATGAAGAAAAATATATTACGCTTACCCTCTAGGTACACCTGGTCTTATTCTCCTCGAATTTTTCCAAGAGTCTCCATGTGAAATATTTCCTTTGTCAATTATTTGTCCATGTTTTAACGATTTTGAGCTCGAATAATGGTTTTGTTGACTCTTAAGTATTCTATCTCTCTCTTTTTGGTTCATTTATTGAAAATCGGGTCATATAATATTCCAAATACTGTTGCAGACAATGTAAGTTTCTTAAAAACTGTAGTGCAATGAAGATAGTAGTAATATTTCATTTTCCCCTTCAGTTTTATGCATTCTACAAATAGTTAATCATATGATTGACTTTAAATCAAAATAAAAATCATTGATGAATACTGTAACCCGAATTATCGCAAAAATTGGTATTGCACGAAATCTGAATAATTTACAGTATAGATTCTGTTACCAACTGCAGTTGTCGTCTGCTCATGTGTTTTGCACTCCAATAAATTCTGCTCTTGTGCTAACATTTTGTTATGTTTACTAGCCTTTCTCGCTTTTTCTGACGAAACTCCTAATTGAACTGGATCACGTTAATTCATCTCCACCCATCCCAGTTATAAATGATATCCGAGAAATTATTTATTGAGTAGATCCAAAGTTTTCTGTGAAACTTCAGGTGTTTCATGAGTCGTCAGCGAGCGTAGTCAATCAAAATTTGACACTTTATAAAGTTCAAGCTACTTTTGCAACGGGAATGAGCGGGTAAACTGGTAAAATGTTTCAAAAATGAGGACAGCTGAGCTATTTTGACCATAATGTAGAAAGTTTTAATGAGGTACGAACATCAGGTTTTGTAACAGTATGATCTAAAGATAGGAGTCTGTGTAGGAGGGACTGTAAACCATTACAACCTCCTCTCCCAATCTGACAACCATCAGACGATTGAACCATGTTTTAATTATGCCAGAAATAATTAAAACTGTCAGCTTCACGACGAACAACAGATACACAATAAAGATATCGGGTAGTTGTGCCTGGGAATTCTATATCATATTACGTGAAAACAGCCACTTGACGAATCATATAGTTTTTAAAGCTTAAAAAGTACACTGTTTTTAGATCTTGTTGAAGGGAAGGTTGGAATAAAAAGTTAAATTTATTACTTCTTTGCCAGAGTGAGTCAGAGAATTGGCTCCAGAAGTTTTCATTTTCTGATATTGGTCAAAACCGGAACATGTTTATAGGGTGCTGCTCTCGTCTTTTGGAGAAAATAATTACCTCCCAATAACAAACCAACATTTAGATTATTCGTTCGGCGACTGGTTTCCATAACAACGCGATGAGTTGGCTATGCTGTTACCACAGTACACGAGTGACAACTGGTCTTGATAGACGACGAAATACCACGTTTCTGTGACGTAGGTGTGCTTAGTTTTATCTACATTATCATAACCTGCTGAGATCCGGAACCCATTCCAGTTATCGGTTTTGAGAATTATGTGAAACTTGAAACCAACATTTTTATTCCAACACCTCACAAACATTATGTAGTTTTAATATTTTTCATTAAAATCTCGCTCGTGGAGCATATATTGCTACTTCCTGCTTTTTATTATAAATATTTTAGTATATTATGTATAATGTCTTTCCGGGAAAAGTCATTTAGCAATATCAGAGAGATTTATGAGGCCGACTACACGTTTTTATGTCACATACAGTGATGTCTGAAACACTGTCAACTAACAGTAAACGCAGATCCAATATTGTAACGCATTATTAAATATTCATTTTAATTGATGTCGTACGCGTTTGATATTGACACAATTCGATAATAAAGATACATTATTGAGAAATTTCTTTGTCATATTTCCTGTCGTTTTCTGCACCTTTCCTCTTCTGCTTATCCTCGATACTCCAGGGGATACGCTCACCTACGCTCTTTGCACCCCTGGAATATGTCATAACAAAATCAAAGGCTCAGTGTGTACCACCTTGTGGATGAGACACGAAGACTAGTTTGATCCTTTGATGTACATCAAAAGAATCCCATGGCGGCGTAACGGTAAAATTAACCAGCTTTCAAGTCGGTTGTCGCTCTTTTGTAATCTTTAAAGGTCACGTATCAGCATAGAGATTGGTCAGGTTTTTTGTACCCGAGACCGATCAAATATTTTTTTGTCTTGACATATTCCAGGGGTGCAGAGAGCGTTAGTGAGCGTAACCCCTAGAGTACCGTTGATGCCTTTTGATGTTTTTTTTACATGATTCGAAACACTTTTGACAAAGATATTCATTCTTTTGACCTGTAGCATCACCGATGAACCCTAAATGGACGAAACGGCCATAGGGTGCAGTTAATTCTTACTTTGTTGGACTTTCTGTATAATCAGTATTTCTAGCGATTGTTGTATAGGGACCACGGAACCAAATCAAAAATAGATTGTGGGTTTTTCCCTTTTGGGCAGAAGATTTAATAGGAAGGTG
>JAUMHH010152261.1:4739-19105 GCA_032359455.1 Chlamys rubida | reverse complement strand
TACATGTTGTGTTTTTCCAGAACATATCTTCTAAATTGGAAGAACTTTTCCTTATCAAACTGAAAAAAGATAATTATCGTGGCCTGAGGATGTGTCGATCACTTACACTCCGTATGCAAGAGCTCGTGGTCAAAGGTCAAATCATTGTGATGCTCTTCTGATTAAATGATTTCATCTTTTTCTTTTGAAAATCTTTGAATACTGCCATCATCTGTCTAGCAGAGTTTCACATTATAAAGAGATTTTGGCAGTATAATTAAGGTGACTTGTAAATTTAAATCAATAAGGATTTTGTTGAGATATTCTTTCATGTATTAATGGCGGCTAATTTATTTCTTATACTATTTAGTTTTATTTGAGGTTTGTCTTTTTGAGATTTGGATTTTTTGGTACAAAGTTCTTAGGTATCTTTGGTCAAGATTTTTCCTGGCTATATTTATGTATACTTGGAGCTAAAATTGGCCCCCGTTTTCCAAAGAGATTGAGACAATTTTAAAATCCTAACAATTAAATTCTGAGAAAGAAGAAGAAATTTCTGTAAAGTTTGCTTTCAGCAGAGAGAAGATTCTGATATTGACTGTTTCTATTGGATACAAGATGGTATAAGAAAATCTACATTAAAATAAAAAAAACGGAAAGAAGAGTTGGACTTTGTGCTTCAATACCCTGCAAGTTATTTCCAATTCAAGAAAAGTGGCAATTCCCGAAAAACCCAGGTCAACCGTGTTTGGGGGTTAAATTGGTGTGAGGTAGGTGTACATTTTGTTTTCGGAGGAGGAGGAGGAGGATGTTATGGTTTGTAGACTACAGAGAGTTTGGGGTTTATAATTGATGTATGGGTTGGGAGGTGATGACCTGGGAGCTAGTGTTGATGGAGTGTGAGGCATACCTAAACAAATACCTTGTAACTCCACTTGTCCAGATAATTGGTAGTCAATCATGTCCATCACCGCCTGTAATTAGGGGCAGGTGGGTGGCCTGACAATACCCCTTATCGTGAGGTCAAACAGTACACTTTCAGACCAGCCAAAGATCCAGATTTTTTTCCCATCATGCAATTTTGTTTCTGTTGATTTTATGATAAGTATTAAATCATTTGTTTGCTGACATGTGTCTGAAGTAAACAGATTCTATATATTTATATATAGATATGTATATATAGTCAAACCTGTATAAAGAGACCACCCTGGAGAGAAGTTCAAAGATTGGTCTATTAATGCAGGTGGTCTGTTAATACAGGTGAATTTCACAATGAAATCAACAGAATGAGGGACTTAAAAAGTGGTCTCTTAACATAGGTGGTCCCTTAACACAGGTGGTCCCTTTATAGAGATGTCAGCATGAGCAGGTTAACGTTTGACTAGCAGGATTTAGATGGTGAGATTCTTATGATTATTGCAGTCAAAATGTTGATATGATTGTTAAGGGTATGAATGTCCCTTTACTAGGACAAGCAGACTACATTCCAGAAGAGTTCTCTACACTTAAGGTAGAGTTATAGCACCATGTGTTGTATCTCCAACAAAGGAGAGTTCCGATTTGTTTGTCATTGTTTAGACTTGGACTTGCTTGCCCATTTAATGTAAGTCTTAATACATTAATACTTTATTAATATAATTGAGGAATTTCGTAGCCACTCACTTAACTCGGTTGCTTGGTTACTGCATTCGGAACATCCATTCGGAACTCCTCTTTTTACATTACCTACCGTCACTATATCTTGTCTTTCACAGTAGTTGTAGGTGACCAATTAGAACCTTCTGACCCTTGGTCAGCATCTAATCTAGTTTTCCTGGTTCTTTATCCTTCAATAGGTCAATTTAAATTCAAACACTTACATTCTCATAGCTGACACTGACAAAGCAACATCGCATTTTGCCTTCTCAATGTAAATGCTCCACATTATCTTGTTTTGGAAAATTTTCTTTTTTTCATCCCGCATTTCAGGGACATGATCCTTTTGATTTCAAATATCGTTGAGCTTGTCTATTGCACTGCTGGTAATGCTGTTTATGATCTGAATACTTTCTGCAGAAGTGGGGAAATAATTAAATTAAAAATATTCCAACTTCCTGAAACAATTACAACTTATCTTTGTATAAATATAGAGTAAAATAACGTAATTTTCACAAGAAAATGACTTTTCGATGTTGTATATACGTTTAAGATAAGTAATGGGACTCACAACTTAAAGATTGGATTCCTACATTTAATGAAATATCATTACCTTATTTCAGTTTTAATTATTTTCCAAAATGTGAAAAAAGATGAAGTTCGTTCTAACTGTTATGTTGTGAAACACAGGCAGCGGTTGTAAAAGTGTCAAATGAGGTAAAGGAATTTACGAAAGGGCATAATTACAATATGAAATTCATTGTAAAGATTGTATTCTTTTCATTCAGAAGGGGGCAGGCATTATATAATAATATTAAATTTATTGTACCAAATTTGTTTCTCAACGTTTACGAGAGGAGCTAGCTTTATTTACTACTTACAATGAGGTACTGATGTGACTCTGATGCATTGCACTCTATGGACCTGACAATGTGGGCTCCACTTGATGATGCTTACTGGTGTTTGTGTTCCCGAGGAGGTAGAACATTGACATTTACATAGCTGGGATTACAAGGTTACGTAAGACAAGAAGAGATGTGTGTAGGGATAAAACAAACAGATCATCTTGTAACAGATAGCTACCAGTGCTATGTGGTGCCGCTCTGGAATGGTGGTTGTGACCATGTGGCAGCCACATGCCACATGCGGCCCTCTGATCTGATTGGTGGGATCGTGTAAATGTCGGCACTGATTTGTTGGGCGAGTTGTACGTCGAGCTGTGAGGTACATTGTACAGTTATAGATCATGAGGAACTCGGGGAAATAGTTATGTATTCATTTTCCCCGAGGATAAATGTTCAAAATGCAGTTTTTGAGAAAAATCTGAAAATGTTTAAGTGTTTTTAGCTCACCTGGCCCGAATCTTTAATAGGTTCTTATGAATCAAACACTGATATTCTGCCTGTAGCTGTATTTTAGTCAACTTTTAAGATTACAAGTGTGAGATTAATACCAGGTGAGCGATGTAGGCCCATTGGGCCTATTGTTACGTGTATTTTCTCATCCAACCCTCTGGGGTTCATTCCCTTTAGTATGGAGCTGCCTATGAGGAGTGTTTTGTCTGCCTCTGGCTTTGCCACAGGTTTTAGTGCTGACAGTGCACAGGTTTTAGTGCTGACAGTGACACCGGCTGAGAAACCTGCTCTAATTGCGGTGATTCTTTCTCTTTCTTTGACTTGTTTGAGTTCTCAACACCTTCCACGTGCACAGACTTAGATTTTTGGGATATTTTTTTTACATTGTCTGATATTGATTGCAACTTCTTATCTATTGACGAGTGTCGCTCTTTTGCCAGTTGGAGGGATCGTCAAACCATTTCACTGAGACATTGTCCGAGGCCCCATAAAACTCGTAGAAGAGAATATCTAATGCTCTGATCCAGTATGGGATTCGATCAACTGTGGTGCGAAATGCTACTATGTTGGCTTGGGGTTCGTAAAGCTTTTCGTCGATTTCTTCAAATTTGACTTCGTTTTTTCGCTTTAGCGCCCTTGGGTGTTTTAAGTTTTTTGGGGAGACCGGCTGCAGGGTATTCCTTGTCAATTTGAGTCAGCGAAAATATATACTTATCACAATCAAAGTTTGTGTTTTCATTCTCCTTTGTATTTGCCGCCATTTTGTAGGAGGGAATGGACACTGGGATTCGGGTCAATCCCTTCTGGATTAGGGATTTCCTTTCGTTCCTTCTGGGGGGAGTCAGCCTACTAGTGCAGTAGGACTGACCCTACGGATACTTTTAACAACAACCCAGGTTCTAGTCTGGGATTCCGTGAAGTAAATATTAACAACTCGTGTAGTAATGCCCAACCATTTTTTCCCCTTGCAGTCTCGGTCATATTAAAAAAACATGTACCAAAGCTGTACAAACAATACTAATGGCTAAACACTTAAAACAGCAATTTTAGAATGTTTAAAATAGCATTCTTTTATTATTCCAGAAGTTTAAGTATGTAAATAGAGATTGCAAAAAATTAAAAGCAAATTTTAGATTTTGGAGAAGGGAGGTAACTCTTCATGAATATATATATATTTGTAAACAAAATTCAAATTTCATTTTTTGATATTTTTAACATGACTGAAAACATAAATGGTGTTCCTGGTGGCGAGTCTTCTGAAAGTTCTGTGTCAAGTTGTCTTTGTGTTTCTCTGATTAATAATTATTATATCTAATATTATAGCTTTTCTGCTTTACTCATAATTACTATTTATTACAAACATTGATAACATTTCATGGGGTTTCATTTGACACGCTATATATAGGAGGTATATCAACTTGAACTTAATAATTTGTAAGTTTACTTGTAATTTAAGTATTTGATTTTTTGTCCGGAGATCTCCTACATTTTTCGAACGATTCTTTGAAACTTGGTATACATTATAATCATGATATGACGTTGTGTTTCCTTTAAAAGAATTTTAATTCGACTGTTTTTGCAAAAGTTATTGCCCTTTGTTTATTTCAGTATTTGATGTTTTGTCCGGAGATCTCCTCCTACAATTTTTGATCAACTTGTTTGTAGACTTTATTAGTATGATATGTTGTTGTGTTTACCCGAAAAGAATTTTGATTAAACAATATTTGCAAAAGTTATTGCCCTTTGTGTATTTCAATATTTGATTTTTGTTCGGCAATCTTCTCTTACATCATTTATTTTAAATATTTACACATACAATGCGAATGCTTCTAAAATGAACCTTTTTATCTGATTTTATCTTCGCTACTCACATGTTTGTTAAAACAATAAAATACATAAATCACCATGGCCCTAAATGACCACAGCCGTCGATGGGCCGTTAAACATAAACAAAGATATAATGTTATGAAATATATATCTTTATGATAAAAACAATGCATCTTGCATTCATGCATGGTTCATGGTTGGGCATTCCCATTGCAAGTAAAGAATTTAACAAGATTATACAACTCAAATACATTTCCTACCAGGATTATCCCTAAATATGCATTATTTTGGTAAATTACAACTGTACTTTAAATGCCAGCATACAACAGACACAATTAATTCAGAAATGTAAGTAAAACTTAACAATTAAAGTGACCCCAAACGTATCCAAGTCTAGATCAATCTGCATAAACATGCAATGGTAATAAAACTACAAAGGGCAATAACCATTTTCGAACTCGTCCGAGATCTTAATAATATCTTAATAATATAAGGCTGCATACCAAGTTTCATAAAAATCCATTAGTATTTACTTTATCGTGTTGAATGGACGACTCACAACGGATGACGGACAAAACTTGTGAAAAGGTGATGGTAACAGGTCAACATGAGCCTAAACAAGAGGCCCACAGGCCTTAACGGTCATCTGACTATAAAGACATGTAGAATATGACAGCAGCAGTAGTAGTGGGAACAAATATTAACGATTGAAACAGCTCAGACTATTTTAGGAGTAAAGGCAAAAATAACAACAACACTGTTATTTCGCCTTTTTGTTAAAATTCTTACAAAATTTCAGCTCTATGGCACCAGTGAAATTTGAGAAGAAGTTAAAAATATGTTTTTTCCAAGATGGTGGTCATGGCAGCCATCATGGATTTCTGACTGACCTGACAAATACCAACGCTTGGTCGGGACCATCTCGGGATGATATAAGGGAGGATTCATCTGAATCCCATTGGTGTAACTTGAGAAGAAGTTTTAAAAGATGGCGGTCATCTTGGATTTTGGACTGGCCCGACAAATAACAACACTTGGTCGGGACCACCTGAGGATGATATCAGGGACGATTCAGCTGAATCTCATCGGGTAACTTGAGAATAAGTTTAAAATGAGTTTTTCAAGATGGCGGCGACAATCTTGTATTTCAGACTGACCCAAAAAATAACAACACATGGTCAGGACCATCTCAGAATCGTTTCAGCTGAATCCCATTGGTTGAACTTGAGAAGAAGTTTGAAATGTGAAAAGTTTACGCACAGCGCACGACGACGGACGAAACATGATGGCTATAGGTCATCCTGACCGTTCGGGTCAGATGACCGAAAAACTTCTATGAAATGAATATCATTTGAACATTCATGTACATACAGATTTTACTATTCATTTGTGTCCGATGTTTTGATGGCAGATACAATAGTGCTTGTTTTAGTAGGAAATGAGATGTTTAGTCGATGTTCAAGAAAAAATTCTTCAATTTCATCCTCATCATGAATGCTATGGCTTTCTGTGAATGAGTTTAAAACTGCATCTGGTATTTCTAGCATGTTTGGGTGGGAATCAAGTTTTATTTTAGCACTTGATGTTGATTTAATGGAACTTAGAAGATGCCACATGCTTCACACTTGATTGATTTTCTTTGCTGATGTACTGGTAGCAAATCCATTTGGGATTTGCAGTTGTTGCAAAATTGAAAAATTTACTAGTGTTCATTTTTATTACAACAGGTGTTCCTACTACTTCTGTTGAAGTAAAGTTTTCATCTTGATGTACATCATTGAGGTCATCTGTTAAAAGAAATGTGGTTTCAGCACAAGTTGACAGGAAGATTTCATTTAAGAACTCTTTTACAGCAAGACAATTGAAAGTGAACGTTTTGCCCTCCTGGACTTTTCAGATCCCTTAGTGTCCGCCAGGATAGACATTAGTTTCTCCTGTTTTTGTCTCGCCTTCGACGATAGTCGAGGAAAGCGAGACTAAGGTATTGCTTTTATCATCACCCTAGGCCTCTCGGTTATTCAGAAGAAGTTGTTTAAAGGTTTAAAACATATTTGACCCCTGTTATCTTGAATATAAGTCGAGGTAATTTATTTGAACAAACTTGGTAGCCCTTTATCCCAGCATGTTACTGGCCAACTATCATCACCCTATGCCTCTTGGTTATTCAAAAGAAGTTGCTTAAATATTTTAACATATTTGACCCATGTAACCTTGAAAATGGATGAAGGTCATTTATTTAAACAAACTTGGTAGCCCTTTATCCCAGCATGTTACTGGTCAAATATCATCACCCTAGGCTTCTCGGTTATTCAGAAGAAGTCGTTTAAAGGTTTTAAACATATTTTACCCCTGTGACCTTGTATATAAGTCAAGGTCATTTATTTGAACAAAGTTGGTAGTTCTGCATGCCAGCATGTTACTGACCAACTATCATCACCCTAGGCCTCTCGGTTATTCAGAAGAAGTCGTTTAAAGGTTTTAAACATATTTGACCCCTGTGACCTTGAATATAAATCAAGGTCATTTATTTGAACAAACTTCGTAGCCGGACAGACGACGGACGGACGCCGCACCATGCCATAAGGTGAGCTAAAAATTCACAACATTCATTCAAGCACAAATAACAAATAGTACAATGCAAATAAGTTAATTTCATGCCTCATTTAATAGCCTTATCCCCTATATTATTATGATGGTTCACAGTCAAAGCGAAGGTGCAAGGCAAATTATCAGATGCGTTATTTGCATTTGAAGTAAAAAACACATTAATACCTTGATGTTCAGAAAATATATATAGAACTAATAAAACAATTAATTGATCGACCAAATAATCATTACTCCGATATGTGCGGCTGTTACGTCTCGGTTAAGATGCTCATTTTTCTAGGTAAAGGTGCAGCGTGTTGAATACATATTCACCATCGATTCACGGTTGATTGAACTCTGTCACACTACGCCCGATTTTAGCCCGATTAGCACGTGCACCCGGACCTGTTTATCATTCTTCGTGTATCTGGTAAGAATAGTCCGGTAAAGGAAACTCGTTTGCAATTATGCCTAAACTTACTAACGATATACGTAACAGGACAGTGCAGTTACTATTGAAACTCCAAAAATGCTGAGGCAAGAATACTGAATGTCCACAAAAGTACAATATGTCGTCTTAACAGCCGTCTTAGACTAACTGGTACAACTGCCGACCGCCCTCGAACTGGCCAACCGAAAGTTACAATGTACGAGACGCCTCGTCCAGATCGGTTCATGCGGTTGCAGCATGTGCGCAGCCGGTTCAGAACTGCACAAAAAATGCAAATGAGACACGGGGGACACTCAATCCTAGAATCTTCATCGACGAGGCACGATTCAAGCTTTACCACTCAGATGAGCGTCAGGTTATTTTTCGACGTCGTGATAAACTTTATGCCGATAACGGTATGGTGGGACGCGACAGGTTTGGTGGTGGCAGCGTTATGGTGTTGGGTGGTATCTGCAGTGGCCGCAAAACCCCCTTAGTCGTCGTTAAATGCAATTTGAGAGCTCAACGGTACATTCAAATTAGTCTACAACCTGTCTTTGTGCCGCTTATCCGCCAGCATAATGTAATCTTTCAACAAGACAAAACTTTTACGGCGAGACGTGTAATGGACTATCTTCGCCAAAAAAAGGTCGACACGTTACCTTGACCCCAATACAGTCCCGATATCTCGCCAATAGAGCACGTGTGGGACATATTGGATCGACGCATTCGAACGCGCCCAAATTCACCAGAGACTACTCGCTCTGCACCAGGCGCTTCTAGAAGAGTAGCAGAACAAATAAACCGTCTTATCAACTCTATGCATCGCAGAATTCATGCAGGAACCGATGCTAACGGTGGTTATATTAAAGGAGGAAAATTCCAATTGCCACCTCCTCTTCAGTCCTGACTGAAGAGTAGCAAAACATCCCTATGGCACAAATAAACCGTCTTATCAACTATATGCATCGCTGCATTGCAGAATTGGAGCAGGAACAAATGCTTATGGGGGTCATACTCGTTATTAATTAGGAAAATTCCAATTGAAGTAGGAAAATTCCAATTGAAGTAGGAAAATTCCAATTGCCGGGGTACCCCCTCTTCAGTCTTGAATGTTGTCTTGCCAAATTGATTATCGCTAGTGCTTAATTAACTAAATTATCCAGTAGAATAGAAGTGTATCTTTAATTGGCTCTGTCACTTAAACGGAGCTTTCGAATGAAATTATTAGAGAAAATTGGAGTTTGTGTTTTTGCGTGTCAGTATTATTATATTCTAATGTACGCAGTTTTTTTTCTCCCTTATAGTATATCAAAAGAAGTTTCATTTCAAACAAGGCAAAATAGTGTAAGGCAATCCATAGTCCCCAGCTGGTAATAAATTCTATATTTGCCAGGCTGTAAATCTATTTTCGGGATCAACCTGCTCTAACGAAAGTAACCTGATACGGACAAGGCCAATTTTTTCCGACGATTGTGGTCCGACATTAAAATAAGCAAATTCTGCCATACTCTTAGCATACACAATTTTGCTAATCCATGACGAAAAAGGATATCAGATAGAATTTCCATAAGCCTTTTCACTAATAGAGGTAAGTTGTCAAAGCATATATTACCGCGATTTTCTGTAAACTGCACTCGATTAGTTAAAGAATACTTCAAGAAAACAAAATTTTGTTAACCGCTGTGAAATAGGAAAGGATAGGTCACAGTGTCCTTCTTCTCATACTTTGTTCGTCTGCAATTCCAAGACTCCAGGTGAAATAGTATAGATATGCCCAGAAATAGAGGTTAAGGTCAAACGTTAAAGCATATACAACAGTGACCTACTTGCACATCAGACCTGATTACTGCAGGTAAACGGGTTTTGGTGATATGTCCCAGACAAAATTATTCATAGATAAAGTCATTGACAGGGACCTACTAATCGCATTCTGCACTCATCCATCATAAGTACGTCTATACAATATCAGGTTATTCAAGGCGGTGTTGTATAGAAGATATGCCCTGGACAATGTTTTTCAAAGGTAAAAGCATAGGTCACAATGACCTTCTTCTGGTACTTTGCAATCCAAAATGTGCTTTTATACCCGATTTAAATGACAATATCTCACTTGTTGCTTTAGAATTAAACTTTTACCGAGGTTATCCATCAGTAATGTCCCTTTCCCGGGACATAAAAAAGTCCTTAAAATGGTAGTTGTTATTCCCGGTTAACGTTCAGTATTTAGGGAAATGCTAACACATGGAGACACGTCCATCAATGTCACTGGCTGTTAATACGAAGTGAAATAATATAGAAGTCTATCTCGTAATCGTAGGGTACAAAAAGATCACTGTGACCTTACCCTTAAAAACCTATAATCTATCACGTCCTAGTAATAGGGGGACACCGATGATGAGATACAAATGCTTGCAACGCTTTATTTGATAAGGACTGTGCTCACGATTAACGAGTTAAAAAGACACTCACTTACTGTAGAATCATTTATTTTCGTGGGGTTAACATAAAGCCATTATATTTCGCTGATTTCTGATTTCCCCCTATCAATATCATACCAAATATATGTTTTCGTGGGGATTTAATTTCGTGGATTTTTGTTATCCACGAAATAAACGAAATTTAATGTCCCACGAAAATTTATGATTTTACAGTAGTTTTTGTATATTGTGAGTTTGGTATGTGTCCTACGCTTGTATTATACAATGAAAATTAAGGCTAGGTACGAACTGAAGGTTTATAAAAGTTACAAGTCGTATATAATAGCAAATTATATTAGGCTGTATCCGAGCGTAAACGATGGATGGGCTTTAAATTATATTAAACATGAGTTGTGTTGCCATGGTGTAGACTATATATATATCCAACGAAAGCTGAAATCGCAAATTCCATGTGTCTTAGTTCACACTGCAGTGAAATTAGCTGTGTCGGAGATCAGCAAATGTAAGTACCTTTAAAGCCATATAGAACAAAGATTTTTGGATAAATTTGCATAGAATTGTCATAAAATTTAATGTCTTCTGTGTTTCTTTAGGTAAAAATAATAATTATTTTTGTCTTATTTTGTTTATGTATAGAGCCCGATTGTGAACGTTCATTAAAATGTTTATCGTAACATGATTATAAGTTGATTTTTGGATATAGTAATAAAATTAATTGACTTAATTGATTGTGTTCCCGGTGTACTTACGGTTGAAAACGAATTTCACTTATTTTTAAAATGTCTGTTTCGAAAGCATATCAAGAAAAAAATATATAAATATATATACCTCAGACCTTTGTAATGTTACGATTTTTTAGTAGGCATAACGTTAGGTACAAGATATTAAATCAAGGAAAAAATTGTATATTTGGCTACAAGTAAAGAACAAAAGTTCAATTTGTATATTCTATTTATATTGTACTATGCTGTTAAAAAAATAAAATCCTGTTATTATTTTTTTCCAATTCAACCATGCTAGCTCTAGGTAAAAAAATGTACAGCGTCTTATCACCGGAGTTTGATGGTAATAGCATATACGACGTAGCTAGTCGCCAAATCTTATGACACTGAGAGTTACCAGGGTTGTATAAAAATATCAATTATGGGAAAGTTTTTTTTTAAATAAATGCCGCATAACAATGAAGGTCGGTTTCCTCAGCGTATCATTGGACAAACATATCTGAATTCGTGTGAACTCTTAGTTTAAAGAATGAGGAGGTTAATCATTTCAATATTATACAGGCAACATTTTTATAAAACATTATCACAATTCTCCTTTAATACCATCGCTTAAAACCGACAAGAAAGATTTCTTGTTGCGGAAACATTCGCTACAAAGCAAATTACCCCGGGGGCACAACGTGAATGAAGACATAAGACTTTTTTTCTGGAAGTAAAAGTGATCGGAGGACTGTTCAAAACATACGAGTTTATGCAAGACTTATCATGAGTTTTAGCGAGATTTACTTAAAGTAAGTGCGAGAGCTATGGAAGGCCTTACCACAACCGTGTTCAATTCACTACAAAACTAACAAAATCGGCGAGATCGACCTTAAGTTTGTGTGAAAAATTTAAAAATTGCGTGCGAGACTTTCTACGATGTTTTGCGAGACTTACCGTAATGCCTGATTGCCGCCGCCATCTTTTTGATTCATTTCTATCGATACTGTCCTTATCATCCTTTGTCGCAGAATGGCGTGACAATTTATTTTTTCCCATTTTGAATTATTCCATTTCAATGAAAAGCAATTCAGAACTAATTGAAATAGCGCCCACAATATTTTGCCATACAACAGAGAAAATTATGAAATGCGATTGGTGTTATACATGCAATTAAGCATACAGCTATGTCGCGTGCTCTTTAAGATCCGTGAACACCCTGATCAAAGGTAATTACTGTTTAGACAACAATCGCCCAATCCTCACTAATTAAGTCCTTCAATGTAAACAAACACTAGGCCTATCTGCTATTGATGTTTTTATCAAATATTAATAAAACACGAAAAATAGGTGGCAGGCCAGACATTTGTTCCCAAAAAACACTGATATAAATACAATCATTACATCATATACCTATATATTCGAACATTGAAGGGTTACTGGAAAAATGATAGAACTCGGACGGAAATGCTTAACTTCTTATTCATAGAAACAAATGTCAACCTAACCAGTCTTTGAAAACCCCTGGCCAACTATAAATACCCTCGACAGTTACTGTGGTTGCCGTTCAACAATAAGATAAACATACCATATAGGTCATACGGTGCAACAGGGTAACGCCCAATGGAATTCCAATATTGGAATAAAACGAGAAGATTCCAGAAATCAAATATGTAGGTGATAATACAAACAAAATGCCTTTAAAATGTCCATATAGTTAAAAAAAATACTCTGTTATCAATAACTTTATATATTTATTGGACAACTAGTTAATGACTTTATAAATTTTAGCACGGTATTCTAGTGGTAGGACGCCGGGGCACGTCTACAAATGACCTTAGCTGTTAATATGACGTTAAACAGCAGTAAGATCAGTCTTTCTCTATTTGCAGCAGTAATATTAGCCCTCCCCTATTTGCAGCAGTAAGATTAGCCCTCCTCTATTTGCAGCAGTAAGATTAGTCTTTCTCTATTTGCAGCAGTAAGATTAGTCTTTCTCTATTTGCAGCAGTAAGATTAGTCTTTCTCTGTTTGAAGCAGTAAGATTAGCCCTCATTTATTTACAGCAGTAAGATTAGCCCTCCCCTATTTACAGCAGTAAGATTAGCCCTCCCCTATTTACAGCAGTAAGATTAGCCCTCCTCTATTTGCAGCAGTAAGATTAGCCCTCCTCTATTTGCAGCAGTAAGATATGCCCTCCCCTATTTACAGCAGTAAGATTAGCCCTCCTTTATTTACAGCAGTAAGATTAGCCCTCCCCTATTTACAGCAGTAACGCCAATAGCATTGCCCCTTCTACCACTTCTCGATTATCGCGATCTTAATTCAAGTTTCAATGGGGGAAACAAATTGAATTTAAACGAATTATGCATCATAAAATATAAATAACAAAAAATAAAAAAAATCTAAATGACAATTTTAAATAGAATTCTGTATTATGAAATATGGATGGAATAACCTTATTGATAATCGCTGTTCAAACTGCATGCTTAGCACACCGGTATGTTTGTATGTAACCTCACTGATAGTCTGTATATCCAATAGACCAAGTAAAGCTTCACATAGTAATTAATACTTAAATAACCCGCCTGTCCTTCCACACACAGCCCTAGACCCGGTTCGTATACGGACATTTGTATCATTAGTCCATAATTGCGACATGTCCATTGATGATTGAAAGGTATTAAGTGATTATGTGATTCGGTATCACGAAAAATCCCCAGGAGATACTAACAGCGGTATTATAAATGCAAGCAATCCCGCAGAGAGATAGAGTGTTTATGACACACCTGATAAAAGTCAAGGTCAGTACAAACTATGGATTATAAGCAGTGTATTAATATATTGCAATGACCAGATTTTCAATATCACTCTCATCTATCAAATTTCATGTCAATTTCGCGTGGCAGTGATAGATCAACAGATGACGAGACTGCAGAGTTTACTTTCTATGTGTATATAATGCTGTGCTGTACCATATATAATATGTATCTTGAAATTAACAGCTTGCGTTTAATTTATTGGTTTTTGTTTTCTAATTAACGGTGAAATGTAAGAAACTATAATAAATAATAACGTTCTCAACTTAAATTTAATGTGTGCTGGTCTTTTTCAAGGGTTGTGGAAATGGTTTTGTTTAACAAGGCCAGGAAGCCGAACATCTTAGCTGTTTTAAAATGAACTCCCTCAAAGAACATGAACACCACTAACTAGGAATACAAATGCTATACTCATTTACTGGAAAAGCTCTTTGAAAAAAATATAAAATCATTAAATGAATTGTCGACAACCAAGCTCTGATTGCCGATGATAACAACAATGTTTTCACGGAGAGCATAACACAAACAAATACCTTAACATCCAATAACACAAACAAATACCTTAACATCCAATAACACAAACAAATACCTTA
>JAUMHH010152250.1:0-19108 GCA_032359455.1 Chlamys rubida | reverse complement strand
CCCCCCCCCCCCCCCCCCCCCCCCCCCCCCCCCCCCCCCCCCCCCCCCCCCCCCCCCCCCCCCCCCCCCCCCACATGTAACAAACCCCTGATTCGAACTCAAAATATCACATGCTTTGTCTACAAAGCAAGAATTACATTTGATATTCAAAATGAGCTCAATTATCCTGATCATTAGATCATTTCACAAAATTTTGTGTTATAAAAAGTTAAAAAAAGATAAGTTCTAATAATAAGAAGTCATAAAACAGAAAATAGAAAGGAAACTTGGCATTTATATATCAATTATGTTGACAGTTTTACTGAAAGGGGGACGCTCAACGAACGACTGCCTCGGTGCAACAACAGATACCTATTTTGGTCAAGTTTAAAAAAATCTTTTGGGTTCTATTAAGTACCTCTTTTCTGAAAGTCACTTATTTTCCGAATTTTATTTTACATTTTACGCAATATAGTAGTGTAAAATTGTAAACCACTTACATGGGGTATGGGTGAAGTTTCAAACAGTTTTTGTTACTATCAAAAGTATTATCGAAAATAAATCATAATGTTGAGGAACCACCATGTATAAATTTAATTAAATTTCAGTTTCGGGTATTTTTATCCATTTGACTAGAGATATACAAAAAGGTTCACATGCTCCTATTCTGAAGTAATTGTTACACGAAGGTGGTAATACATGCTCGATACTCCAGTGGTTATATTAATTTTCGCTCTCTGCACCCCTGAAATAGTATTGAGACATGTTGTCCAAATATCCCCCTAATGCTGCAGGTAGTCAGAGGGACATGTAATACGTCTTCCTTTCCGTCCCTTAGTTGTGGAATACATTAGGTTCAAACACAATTATTCTCACTACTGCAGTTGAGTATCAGATATCATCAAACCGACATCATCTCCAAGGGGTACTTAAGAACAAAAGATATCAAAATTGATCATCAGGTATAGGCCTATTTTATATTTGTATTAAATCCGATTTCGCAACATAAAGTCCGCCCTTCACATTTAAATACTGTATTAATTATATTGTAAAAATCATTTTGCAGTTATGATAAATTCGCCTTCATTACGGAGAGGTGAAAAGGCGAAAACTTAACTGTAGCAAGCATTTTCCGGTAAACAGTAAATTGAAAATATATTGAAAATAGAAAAACGATATTTTAATGGAACTTAGTGCATTGTAATAGCACTAAGATGTATTTTACCAGTAACTTTTCTTTCTTTGAAAAAAACCCCCTGCAAGTCGCGGATCAAAACAAGAATGCACCTGCTGTTACACTACATGTATCGTAAGAGGCGACTAATGTCGGAACCCCCTGCAGAATTGGGGATTTTTATTTTTGTGTCCTCTGCTTGGAGACACAAAAGCGACCAAAATAAATCTGCTGCACCCGTTGCTATATTTGGAATCTTTATATTTCTCTACTTCTAACTACTTTTTATATCCTAACGCCTTGTTTGGGAATACCTCATTTTTGGCTTACTGTTGAACGTTAGCCCAGGCGAGGAAGACAATGGGTTCTTCCCCCAGGTCGGGACATACCGGAGTCCTTAACAATGGTAGTTCTTATTCTCTGCCTAACGTTCAACATTAAGGGTAATGGCAACAACTGTTTCACTCGTTGCAGTATGATGGGACCGGATGGAATGCTGTGCTAGGTGACTTCGGCATGGTATTTCAGTGAGATAGCACTATAGAGTCTACATCAAATCCGCGCTTTAACAAGGAGGCAATTACACCAACATACCCTGTCTCCGGCACACATAGCTCATGCATCTTTAAATGATCTAAGCTGTTAAACGGACGTAAAACAAAATAAAAAGTTATCTTTAAAAAAATGTACTTAATGGAAATGAGTCATGGAGCTTTCTTTTGATAACATATCGTAACTGCGGGTACATCTAGTGACGTCATTTTGTATAAAATGGTCACGTTACGAGTACTTTGGACATGCTACAATGATAGATAATATATGTAGGAAAAATATAGCTGAAACAACCCCAATAGAGTAATACTGTGATTGTATATTGATTGATGGAAATTACACAAAATAAGAAATATAATGAGACAATTACTGCGATGACTGAATAACATTCATAGCTTATGATTGTCTTTGTAAACTATATGTACAACTAGCATAAACTTCATCGCGTTTCATCCTCTGTCAAAAGAGTAAAAAACATCATCAATTGATTATATCGTTGTCAAACAAAGTATTGTTTAAACTGACCTGTATCGATCAAAGTAAAAACATTTAAGCAATTTATAATTTTAACAGGTCCATGCTTGTTTACTGCTCTGGTTCAACATGACTCTAACAAATGGTGCATGGCATAATAAGAAATTATAATTAAGGATTTTGTTTTCTTGTTTTATAACGGTTCATGCATGTATATGATGCTGTCGTGCATATTTCCTCAAACATATAATCATAATCGAAAATCAGGTACCGCGTTTATGATTTGATTCGCAGCAAACTTTTTTCAAAATTAAAAAGATAACCAGTATATGACGTCATAATGGTCAAAACAAGGTTTCCGTATTATTGACAACAACAAACAGGAAATTTGAGTAAATTGGATAGAGTAAACAGGCATACAAAGTATAAGTAGTGTGGTTTGGTAGTGCAGTGGACAGCGCACTCGCCTTTAATCAAGACAGCCGGGGTTCGATTCCCCGGTTTGTTCAGGGTACTGCGGCTTCCTCTCACATAGTGGATTATAGTTGAGCAACCAAGATTCCCTTTTTCAAGTTTATTGAACTGCATCATGTATATATCAAACATTACTTTAATGCATAGTATTAAATTTTCTAAAAGTCAACGTGTTACATGTTTCCTCAATGCAGAATGTAAAATTGTAGAATAGTTTAAACGGATATGCCTATTGTTGAAAGCAATAGTTTCTTTACTATCACAAATTCGTAAAGGAGATTCATCTAATTGATTTCAGCGGTTTAGAGTCGAGACACCGGCCAACTTCATCCTTTGATTGAGATAGGAAAGTTATATAAAAGCTCACAAAAATGTTTTTAATTACTGTTTGTTTGAAAAACAAACCTATTCTACTATTCTACTTGTATGTTTTCAAGGGTCTCCGTATAACTCTTTCCATTGTTTATAGTTTGTCTTAGTTTAATAGATTATATTAAATATACATTTAGCGATGAAAGCTACAACGCGTTGCTTATTGATGATGGTGACGTTTCTGAATGCAAAACAAACGCATCGGCGCAATATCCTTTACCATTCAGAATGTATATAATACATGAGCATGACTAACAAGTATATTTGTAAATCTTTTCCAAAATCCGAAAATGTGTATGTATGGTTTCACTGGTGATCGAGTTTGCCTATTATTTACAATCAGAACATGTGTGCGTGTTTGCAAACACGGATCAAGCTATTCTTTGTCTGTTGACGCAACCGAACGAATATCATGCAAACCAATGGGTTGAATATTGCAGACAGGAAGTAAACTGAAATAACTTCAGAACATTATAAGCTGCTAACTTTTGTGTATAATGATGGACCTGATAGACTTAATCTTCCCTGATATTCAATCAGAGTACGAATGCACAAGTTTTGCGCACTGTTAGTCCCTGTCTTTCCCGGAATCAATCACTATATTTAAATTCATATTCTAACTAAATGTAGAAGTCTCTCAATAGCTCTCTTAGCTTTATGTGTTTGAACACATTTATATTTCTAGTTACTACGTGGAGATCTTGACAAGAATACAGAGCGCCATTCTGGAGGGTTTCGCACTGCAGTTCTGCCGTTTGGTGCTATTGCTCATGTATTTGAAGTGATATCTTCACACTAGAGCAAGTAAACCTTTTGATATATGTCACTACATAAACATATCACTTTCGTCAGACTGATATAATCTAATGTCTCGCCAGTAAAAATTTATAAACGTGATTCTAGAGATATGCTACAGAAACAACAAGTTTTGCATTTAAGGTTGTTTACTTGATGAAGGAAACGAAAATCAATCGGAAATGAAAGCTTATATATGTAAGCTCAGGGGTTACTCGTGTTATCTTAACCAAAATTGATATTTACCCTTTTAAAGAAGAGTTCCGGGACAGTAATTTTATCAAATAAATATATATAACCTATATCGCACCTGGCGCGGTGTTTTGAAAAGTTTCCATAAACACCATTTGATACAGTTTTCGTCTATCCCATGTTTAGAACATTTGATTCTTATCAGGTTAAGCCTTTAGTATTGTGATAGCATTAATGATTTGACTATACAGGTAAACATGATAATATCTACATATTTTAATAATCCTTCTAATATAGAAGAAATAACTCATTATATACAAATTTACATTTCATTATATTTATTTTATAATGAGATAAAAAGTATATAGATATACATAAAAACCATCTGTGTATGTACAGATAGTAGGCATGGCGCTAAAATAGAATATAATTTTGGTGTGACAACAATTAGGCAACATATGGCACCAAAGATTATTTAAATGAAAACTTTAACAGGGCAATTAAAACTAAACTTAAAAATGTACGTTATCGTTAAAAGCAATAAAAGCTAAAAACAGAAGTATTAATGATAGACTGTACTTGTATCGAAATGTAAAACAAAAGCAAACCGAAGCTGACAGGGGGAATCTATATCAACAGAGGTCAATGTTGTTTCAATGCCTCCACTAGGGGTCGATCCCAGTTGTCCTGCTTACTAGTCTGACACTATAATAAATAGGCCATGAAGTCCATGGTAAGTTTTTCAATTTAAAGCTATCATACCTAAATAAATAAGCAAATCTTTTTGTTAAGTTCTTTAAACACAGATGTCAGGTCATGATAAATTCTCCCAAACCCAGTTGGTAGGAAGCGCCTATTTACCATTGTGTTCTCGAAAACTATTTTTTTTTTGAAAATTAAATGGCCATTCTAATTTTTAAATTAAAATTGTTAGATCTTTATATATCAAATCAAATGAACTTAATTTTTGTAATTCTTTATCAGAATTGTTAAGTATCCATTTCTCATCTTGCATCTGAATTAAATGTTATTTGGAGTAAAATATATCAAAACGTGGTGTAATTTAATTCATTTGATTTAATAAAATACACCATATCAATTTTAAAATCGAAAAATGAAGTAAAAATATATCAATTTTCCAAATATATTTTTCAGTGTATAAAATAGAAATGTGACAGATGGTAGTGATTGACAACAGGTTGTTGATGACAGTTCTATAAATTCGTCAATTTTCCTTTCGTTCATCACACCTCACCCGACGTTGTGTTATCTTACAGCAAACAAAATAACACGGTACCTGACAACTCTACAGAGATGAATTCATCCTTATTTCTGTTGCTGCTCTTGATGATTCCACTCGTAACAGCAAACAGGCGTGTTTATGGTAGAGTAAAGAAAGGTATGACTTTTCTAATTAATTTTAATATTTGTTGTTTTGAATTGAATACTCTATTGTATTAAGCAGGATGTATGTAGGAAAAAATTAATGCAAACTATTTATCTTTTTTGCTCGCTATTTTGATACCTACGAGAATCGACACATTTATGAATCACCAAAGAGGTATCCGAACTGAGGTGACGTAGCAATGATTAATAAATTTGGTAAAAGAGTATAGAGTTTTACAATTGTGTATGAAAGAGACCAAATGTTAATTCACTGTATTTTTTACCAGAAATATATAGTGTAATTTTCATTTATTAAGAATAGATGCAAATGTAAATACACTGTATTTTTTACCAGAAATATATGCGTATATTGTACATTTATTAGAAATACATGCTGTAAAAGCTTTATGAGAAAAAGATATACAATATGAGAAGTAATACAACGTTCAGCTTAAAGCCAATTTAAAACGTTTGATGGGTCCATTCAATGTTTACGGCAAAACATTCAGTAAGCATCAAAGTCTTAATTAAAAGTTTCAATCAAAAGTACTGTCTGGTATTTGTATAACACTCTAAAGAACGCCTTTTGATTTAATTTAAGCAACACATTATTTCTAATAACATCAGGTATAGGAGGGAAACAATGGAATTGCTTTGAAATATGTTTGAAATCCAATTGATCCACTTTTAATACACCTATGTTCTTTGTACCCTTGTAAACTGTCATTACAAAATCGAACGCTTTTTATACGGCACCTTGTGAATGCTACAAACAGGCTAGTCTGAACGTTTGAAGTCCATCAAAAGAACTACGCGGCAGCGTAACGGTAATTAAAAAGGGTTTGCACTTCGGTGTAGTTCCTATGTGATCTTCAAAGAACAGCTATAAGTCTTGGTATTGGTCAGTTCTTTCTACCGGAGACTAATTAAACAGCTCACAGCAAGCTATCGATGTTTATCATATTCCAGGGAAGCATAGAAGATATGACTTCGTGTGTCAAGAGCGCAACCATCGGATTTCGAGGATGTGATTCAGTTTGCTAATACATTGTGCTAGTAAAGAAAATAGTGTTTGTGCGAATAAGTGGGAATGCTAATTATATTTCATATACATATTACAATTGTAAATGACTTTGTGAATGTGTTATGTCATGATATATCAAATACGTTATTCATTTATTTGAAGGTAGTGGCACGAGGCCATACTCGGGAAGGACTTTCCCAACGTCACAACTTTGTAGAACATATTGCAAGTATGGTGATGGCTATCCTGGAAAGGATGATTCGTGGGATATAACATGTAAGCAAACATATCATTCATTAATACATTATTAGTTTACAACAATAACTTCACACAAAGATAAATTTTTTCTACAAAACAATTACGTAATATCTGGAAAATAATGGTTAAATTCCAGAACATCAGCAAGCGTAAATACAGGATCACACGGAAGAAATTGAAAAGAAATGATATATTTAAGCCTACGAATACAATGAGTTTTCGTATATATTGTTACCAATTTTAATGTTAGTGAGGCTAAATAGTGATAATTGTTCCGGATTGTGACAAAATTTGAGTGTGTTTAATAAGTCTATTTTATTGGGTACGATTTTACTACAGAATAGCGTAAGAAATAAATTATATTTTCAGTTGTTTCTGTACGCATTCGTTTAACAACACTTATTCTTTTTACTTCAGGTATATGCGTGGTTAGAAATGAGCAGACACACTACAGGCACACGAAATAACATCTATAATTGTGTATAAACATCCGTACGAGAACAACAACAACAACAATATGGCCGCTCTTTGCCTATAACACTAGATGTATATGCATGATGGAGGACCCAGACACATTGATTGTATAATATCATATTTTATGTTACGTGCTCCTGTGCTTTAGGGTAATAGCAACAGCTAGTTTACCCGTAATCAGTATAATGTGACCGGGTGGAATATTGTACTAGGTTTCTGCGGGATGGTATTTCAGTGAGAAAGTGCTCTAAAATCGGTATAGGATCCGAGCTATCGCAAATAGGCAAATGCACCAACATAATGCCTCTAGCAGTTGTTACTATTATGTAGTTGAACCTAGCAAATCCCAAAACAAACCTTTCTCAACTGGAAATAGGCCATGTAAACATTGCGCAAGCTGTATCTTTTATGAATGAGAAATCGCCCGATATATCATCTTATCAAACAAAACTGGTTACATTTTTTGTGTCTTTAATTTTTATCTCAAATTCCATTAACCTCTACAATATGAAATGTTTTACAGCTTATTCGATCAATTCGTTTGCTGCTTACCTTTTAAGCCCAATTAATGATAGTGGGCTTATCAAATCACCATTCTTCCTTCCGTAGCGCTATTTCTCTGGAAAAACTAGAGGGAACTTTATCAAATTTCAAACGAAAGTTCTCAATGGTCCGAAGTAACGCATTTTTTTATTGATCAGAATATTAAGATGCCTGATACATATGTAGGCAGCCATTTATGAATTTAAGATTTGAGGTTTAATACCGCTATTTCTCAGAAAGCAATGAAGATAATCTTTCTCAAAATTCACATGAAGGTTCCTGATGGTCCTTTGTTATACAAATGGAATTTCGGAACTGACCATCAAACCAATGTGTCTGACAGGCGGTCATCATGCATTTTGTGAGTTGAATTTTCTAATTCTAAGTGCTATTTCTAAAAGTACTGAAGAGAACTTTCTCAAATTTAACTTTTCTAATGGGTCTAGTTACGCATTTTTAAATTTTGGAACTGGTCGAAAAACAGAGACGGCCAACAGGTGACCATTTTGATTTTAAAGAGTTAAAGTTCACGCATTTTCTCAAATTTCACTTGAAAATTCCCCATGATTTATAAATGCGCATATCGAATTAAGGACTCATCACAAAACCAACATGGCTGATAGGCAGCCATCTTGAATTTTGAGAGTTAAAGTTCGTTAGCGCTATTTCACAGAAAATACAGGAGGATTTTTCATTTTTCCATAATCACAACAGGGTTCCCAGTGGTGCTTGTTTACGCTATTGATTTTTTGGTCTGATTGGGAAACATGAATGGCTTACAGGTGCTTATCTTTATTTGATTTAGTTAAAGATTGCAAGCGGTATTTGTCAGAAAGTACTGGAGGTATATTTCTCAAATTTCACATTAATTGATGGCCCGATCCTTTGCATATTGGATTTTGAAACTGATCGAATAAACCGGATTGCCACAGCCATCTTGAGTTTTGACAGTACAATTTTGTTATTTCTATTTGTATATGTATAGCCAGTACCAGTGGCTCTAATGAGAATTAATTCGTCTTTGACAGCACTTCTCAATTAATCCACAAGATTCCTATTTGGGATTCCCAGTGAGGGTTATGGTTTAAGTTTTATGGGATTCAACGTTCTATCAATATCTAAGGTCATTTAAGGACGTGCCTCCATGTGTTTTGTATGCATGCATGTGTGTATGTGTGCCGGAGACAGTTCCAATATGCGTTTCATTTTCCTTACTGGTAATATTTTAAGTATGGGACTTGGTAAAACTACAAGTAAGAAAAATGGAGAGCAAAGAAGGTAAAAGATAATATTTTTTAGTTCCGACATAGATCCTTTCATGGTGGGCGCCAAGATCATTCTATGATATCTTGCTGTATTTAAAATCAGAGGCGTAATTGGGACTTTGGAATCAATGATAAAATGACACTTGGCGCCCCCTAGATACTGAAATATAGGGACAAGATGGAGAATTACTTGCAAAACATGTTTTCTACTTAATGAAAATAGTTTGCTATGACTGCCTAAAAAATGCAGGTGAGTGTAAAAAATGCTGGTTTGTACTGTTTGAATTGTAAATAATTTTAACGTGCTTTCCCTTCAATATTGTTTCTATCTAAATGGCAGATTAACAGCATACAAGGAATACAGAATATTATATATCTATTTTGGTACGTTATATATGCACCATTATCATCTATTTCTGGGAAGTCTGCGAATCTATATTATTTACTTTCTACGAGACGTGATGGCAGATGTTTTTGAGGAAGGTCCTCCAGTGTCTGTCTATTTTCCAATGTAAGAGGATGACAGATGGGGCCAGACTATGCTTTTCGCTGTAGTAATTTATGTACTGACAGTGAATTGTCGCGTTTCCATTATACGCAGTGTAAGGCTTTCCTTAACAGGTGATTTATTGAACACAATGTTTTTTAAAATATATTTTAGGCGATTCAGAGACAACTGACATAGGACGATTATAAAACAACAAACAACCTCATAACATCACAAGTCCAGTATTAAAGTGGCTTTCCGCGACCTTAATTATGATTGGGGTTGATTTGAATTTTGAAAGACCTATCGATATTTGAAGTTATTTTGAGCAAACCACAGTAGAAACAGTAAAAAAATATACACCAAAGTAAACTGTAATAAGCAAAACGGAAAACAATGCGAAAAATTTCGCAAAAAAATTGGTTGTATAAAATATTACACTCTATGGTAAAGACAAGTCAAATGTTTATCCATTAATGACTAAGAAACAGTAAAAAAATCGAAGATCAAAAGCTGTCACGCATTCGTTTAAAACCCGAGCATGAAATCAAAGGTTTGACTGTAAATATGTGATTGCAAATATGACCATAAGTTTTATCTTCTCGGTGTAAATCGTTTGGTTTAGTTTTATTTGGGTTGGTCCCTGCAGGTAGGGCGTGTACGAATTGTAATCACTAATAGGGTATTGCTCTGTTTCTGTATTACGCTGAGCGAAATCCTCATATGATGATATGGTTTTATTTTGCTTGTTGAATTAAAAAATATGTGAAAATAAATGTTTTGATTACTAATGACTCGCGCTTTTCACAAAAACAATCGGGATTATGTTTTCCTGTTAAGAGTGAAAAGACATGGTGTCAGCTAGTCGACCCCCAACCCCTCCCTCGGAGTTTTTTTTCAGGTAGTCCGTTTCCGACATCTAACACTTTGAGATCCCCTCCACGCTTCCTTCCGGGCTAGCAAGAATGAATGTTTATTGTTATGAAATGATTTAATATAATTAGTGACATTGCAAGGCACTGCAAATTAGTTGAAAGTTTGATTTTGGTTTGATTTTGTTTAACGTCCTATTAACAGCTAAGGTCATTTAAGGACGTGCCTCCATGTGTGTTGTGTAAGCTTACATACGATTGAAAGTAATTGCCAAGCAATTCGTTATAATTGAAGTAAACAGCAAGTAAAGCATAATTGATTAAACAGTAAATAGGACTTCGTAATTATTTTATTAATGCAAGAGTTACAAAATGTTAGAGATATCTTAACTACATACATTTATATATTTTTTAGGTCCGATTTTGTAAGTATGACGTGTTCCTTGTACTATTCAACCGACCAGGCCACTTCTTTCTTACAGATACACGACAATATACCCTCAATATCCCTGAAACCATGAACAACTTCAACAGAACGCATCTGGTTAACAATGGCGACAGTAATACAATATGTTCAAAACTGTCTGTTATATTTCTTTTTAAAAATTGTTAGTACATGTATCATCCAATTTATAAGTCATATTTCATACTAAGGAATTAAAATTATTTCTGATTAATACAGAAATACATGTTTATTTCCCTAACAAAATGACGCAATGCTGATCAAATTCGATTTATATGAAAACACATAGACCTTATAGTTTCAATGCATTATTTCTCTTTACATAGCCGTCATTGAGGCGTCTGCAAAAGCTCTCAGGAAAAATGCCAATAAAATGGCAGCTTCCATGACTGCCAGTGTTGACTTAGAATGAGACTCTTGGGGAGCATATATGCTGATGGTAAGCCTAGTGTATTAAGCCATTTGAGTTATATAATGAAAACATGACTTATCATTAATACTGTTTTAAAAATTCAAAGTAGCATTTACTTCGACAGTGAATAACTCTGATAAAATGCTATATTTGGGTATTCAATGCAGCTTATCATTATTTTTTAGTTTTGAAAAAAAAAATGTTTGATTTATTTAAAGTATGAGAAAATGAATAAAATATATATATAGAATCTGACATAAGTTTCCATTTCATCCATTTCATATGAAATGAAAACGAGTGTAAGATCTTTTTATCACATAATCAAGATTTGTGGCATTTATTCGTGTAAAACGACAATTTTTATGCACACTTCAAATGTAAAACGCCGTCATTTAGACTCCAGTGCGCAAGTCTGTAACGTCATGTACTTGTCCTAGGCGTGACGTCACAATTGAAATAATTGAAACTTACAACCAATCACAGGTCCGATAGGTCATATTACATGGGTTAATACGCAAAAAATATGACATGGATATATTCACTGGATAACACAGTACATCATGTGATAAAAATATATACTTTTAATAAGTTTAAATATATGGAAATATATGTAGGCATAACTTGCAAGTCCCCTGATATTTGATAAAGATGGAAAGCAGGTGCACAGCTTGATGCATTATGCCCTGCAAGACAATACATTTTTGTTTGCATTAGAATGTTGCAGCTGTCGTTGGCAAATTCCGACCCACCGTCATGATGGACACTACAGGTGTGTCGACCGTTTGAACAGAAAACATAAGAAAATGCTTAGATGTTGCCTAAGTTGTTACTTAAGGTTTGGTTTGGTTTAGTATTGTTTAGTATCGCCCGTTGACAGTATAATGTGAGCGGGTGGGGTGTCCTGCTGGATGTCTTCGGCAGTATGTTTCAGTGAGGTAGCACTATAAAGTGGACATCAGTTCCGCGCTACCACAAGGAGACAAACACGAACATATCGCAGCCTCCTAAATCACACACATACACTACACGCATGCCTCTTGCACACAGGGGGGGGGGCGTCCATAAATGACCATATCTGTTGTTTTATACGCTTTGAATATTCCGATGCAAGCATAAATAAAACAAATACAGGTATAGTTTTCTAATTAAACATGGGGACAACGCAGTAGAGAGAACAGCTTGTTTTCGTGGGAAAATGTACAACTTCTGTTGGTTGTCCTAGTAACAGCATGACAACAAAACAAACAAAATGTAGTCACTTTTTCAAATGTATTTTGTAGAATTTATACAAGTGGTATATTATTATGATGTACTTTACACACCTTATTTAAGCTATAAAATCAAGTCGATCATGTTTAATACTAATTCATATTAGCATAACAAAACTACATCGAGGGCCGTTCCACGGCGGACGTGAACCATGTGCTACGTCATTTTAGTGTATCAATCCGCAGTGATGAGGTTACCTGTGTAATGCAAAAATGGATGTCATTACGTCAATGGGTCAAAGCATACAGAATGTAAATATTATGAAAACAACATCAGTGGACATGAAATAATAAAAGAGCATTGATCATTGACATGTAATCCGGTAATATTTGTGTTTGTTTCAGCTTTTTATCATTCTGTCAAAATAAAGGAGACATAACTTTGTGAATGGTCAAGGTGCTATGGCCAACGTTGTACTTATTACATTCGATGGTTTGTTGGTGTCAAACACTACATACCATTATTAAGCAATTATGTAATGATTGACTTCATGTGTCCATTATCGAAGGTCATTATACTCCTATACTTATATTTCCAGTAAAACAAATTGGTTATAGCAAAGTAAATGCCATAAACGTAAGATAAGTAGGCAAATGATCCGTCTTTGGTGAATCAATATGATCTTTTTACAGTTCACGCTAAGATCTCCGTGATCTCTTGATTTTATTGGTATACCCTTTTAGTCCTCAATATCATCAATGCGTGCTATAACCTACGTGACAGCCGTTAATATTGTAAGTATAGAATGTGAAACGTCACCGTATTTGGTCCTTATTTCAATTGGAATACATATTTAACCCGTGCCTGTCCCACAGGTACAATCCATGCTGTGCTCGACGTAGGACAGATGAGACGAGAAAAGCATCAAAGCACAAATATATGACGTTATCAATACCATCAAATTAAAAGTAAAATACCTGTTAGTCCTTGCATAATTATCAAGTTACAATTTGCGTCATGGCTACGTAATAGCCGTATCAATGGTATCACTGTACAGAGTGTATTAATTCCAAACCACCTGCTCAGTAACATATAATTACTTTACATCAAACATGTAAGCTTTCTCTTGTCCTTGAGACTGTCATTTATCTAAAATCAATTACCTGCGGTTTCCTTATGTATGCTGCTAAAATGTTTTTCCAATTTCATACCAACGTTATATTGTACGTCTGTATAAAATATATATTGATTTTTTGTGCAAGTTTAACTTCGCAACCGCTCCGGATATAATTTGTATGATTGGATTGAATTTATTTTGTTTAACGTCTTATCAACAGCTAAGGTCAGTTTTAAGGACATGCTTCAATGTCTGCAATATATGCTGTAAGCAGGATATCTTCGTGTATTTACCTCCTTGTCATAGCGCGGATCTGATTCCGATTTTATTGTTTTATTTTGGTTTTATTTTGTTTAATGTCCTATCAACAGCTAATATCATTTAAGGTCGTGCCTCCATGTGTGCTATTTTTGCGTGCTTGGTCAATTTTTTTGTGTTTTTTTTTCTTTAGGAATTTAATTTATTGGTGAGCATTTCTATGGGAACAAACTGCGCCACACTATTGGCCATTTTGTTTGTGGGTTTTTTTCAAAAGAAATTTAAATTATTGGTGAGTTTATCAGGACTGGTATCAAAAATCTAGGCAAGGTTTTCAATTGCACGTTCCCCCTTGGTAATTGTACCCGTCCTCATATGACCTTTGCCGTTGCGAGGACGTTAAACCCAAAACAAACGAACAAAATAGCAAAATATTTATTGACCACATCGATCGGATTTACCCTCATTTGGATAAACGCTCAACACACTTTACTGCCAAAATTGAGGGATTGCCAAGCAAGGCACTAGGATGTTAAAAGGTAAAAAACCAAACCAAACCTAGATGGCGGGTTTTTTTCAAATTTGTTCCGTAGATTTCCGTTGGTCCTTAGTTGTGCATGTTTTATTTTGAGAGTGATCATAGAGCAAGATGGCTGCAGGTACAACTAAGCATCTTTCTCAGATTGCAATGATCGGATATATTTCTTGCACATTAAGTACAGTACTAGTAACTATCCTATGTCAAACAACAAACTCACTTTGAAGAGATAGGTTAAACTGACATAGAACTGACGAAGATGGTACAATGGTGAGCGCCGATTGTTCAATGTTCCCTCAATATAAAACGTCATTCTGCAGGGAACCCACATTAGTCGCCTCTTGTGATAGTTTGGTTTTAACGTCTTATAACCCTACCTGGGTCAGACTGGTACTCAGTGCATCACAGCAATGAGTCCTAGCAAATCGAAACAGCGGAAGGGTGCAGTGCAATTATTTTTTGCATACTTTATATATTAGCGAATTGTCAACCTATGTGTCTAACGTACATCATTCATTCATCTCATGCAGAAACGATTCAATTGAACGCTGTTAACTACTAAATAGACTTTTATATCAAAATATGTGACTTTGCAACCTCAAATACGTACATTCGGTCTTGCTAAAAATGTCTACTCAAAATCAATGTTTGTTTTGTTCAGGTTTCCGCATCGCGGAAATGGAGCAGCACCATGCGAAGCATTGAATGGATTTATCATCCTTACCTCTAAGCAAGACCAAAAGCGGAAACAGGCGAAAGCTCTCGTATTTAAATCAAATACTACTCAAATAGATTTTAGTTGGGAAATGTCCATACAAGTAACACCCACTGAGGATAAGAGATAATGTTTCCAATATCAGAGGCTGTTGAGGCTAGTGTAAAGTGATATTGGCATTCTTCTCAAACCTGTCGAAACACATTTGATTTTACGTGTCTAAACACATAATCGCTGACCTTGTGACTATGAATGCGTCGCCACGAGGTGTTTGACATCAACACTTTTGAAATGTGAAATGGCATATATCCCACGCTTCAAGGACAAGAGGTTAATTGTTTTTTGTCAAAACTGCTATATACAACTGTAATACGTGAATAGTTTCACAATGATTACCCGTGCAAAGGGAATAAATAATTAGGATATATTACACATGTATACAGCATTCTGAGAGAAGTGGTAGATGTTTATGCTTGCCCGACTCCAATTTGCTACCTAACAGTAATGATAAATTGTATTTGCAACAACGGCTGTTTTCTCCTCCAAGAACAATTATTGAAATTCCTCATAAAAAATCTATAACGATATAAATGCAAAATTTAGTATTAACATAAATTGTCAGCAACACTTCTGAAACAAAAAAATTGCAAATGTATTAAATGCTTTAAATTTTTAACCATCATGCATAATGCCTCATTTCAATCATGCGTAATGCCTTATTTCATGTAAATCAGTGCATAACTCAAATCTGCCGAAAATGAATATTCTGCAATGATCGAATTACGATGCAACTCATATCACACGATTATAGATGCAAAGATTTATTTCAAAATGTAAAATTGATTTAAGAACTTAATTGGCAAGCATGATTTCAGAACTGATTGAATGAACGGTGCTAGGAAATAAGATTCGCGTATCAGGACTATACTTCCGACAGTGCAACGGAATGCTATATTAATACTGCCAAACTTGGTTTGGTAAATGACGCTGTATATTTATTTATAACTGTAAACTACCTCCACATGTATGAGTTCTACGACAGTGAGTGAAATTAATGACTAGTGTTCTCGTCATTTATAATCCGAGACGTGCATAACCGCAGGTATTGAATTTCTTTTGCATAATGCTGTGTCATTTAAAATTTATTCGACTAAAACGTGTCTTTGCATTACCAGTACTAAGTTATTTAAGGTCCTTTATAGGTTATTGTAGACAACGTAATAGGAGAAATGAAATACAAATCCCCGTTTAATTATTTATCATAACTACAGATCCTATATATTTAATGAAATCGTATTGTGTCACTGTAAATCAGGTTAAATCCATTGCTGCTGTCAAATAAAATGGCAGAATAGCATTACCATAGCACATAATTGGCTTGCTATATCAATGTAGCTCGTTTATAGTTTTAAATATATCATTGCAGCAAATTCGATAAATGGCGTCATACTGACAAAGTAATCATCAGCAACTTGTTGTCGGACCATGATGTAAAGTTTTGTTTGTGTATTGTTTCACGGCCCATCGACACTTCGAATCATTTAAGGCAAACCAACACTGTAAAAATATAGACATTCACAAAAATTAAGGTTAAAAGGTGTAAAAATACACATCAACAGTAAACGAATAGGTTGTACAATGTATAAGATTTTATTATAAACATCAATGAGTGTAAATACTCATATTTCGCACAGAAACTGTCTCAAATAACATCTGTCACGTATTTGTTTGAAGTCAGCGCATGCGATTATGAAGCAAAGACCAATTTTTAAATGTTGTCATATTGTCTATCAACTAGATCCGTGGTCGTTTCACACTAGCAGGTCGGGGAATGAGAAATAAATAAAACTGCTCTGATCCACTTCACACTATAAGGGTCTATTTAGTCAAATAACACTCTAAAATCGATTATCGATATGTATCATATATATCTTCTAACGAAAAATTTACATAGTTGATAATGTCACGACTTGAACCAAACGTCCAGTGTGGTCATTTAATTTTTTGTGGAAAGCCGGTAATAAATATAGCTTAAAACCGCAATAGCGCATATCCGGGTCTTTCAGTGAGAAGTAAACATTGTACAGTAACACGCAGTGACAGACAACAGTGTCAGTTAGTTTGATTTCACACAGAACACATGCTTTTCGCTTTGAATTTGCACAATACATCGCAAGCAAGAATTATAAGTATCATATTATATAAATCTAATGAGATATATTTCTGTTAAAAGTTGGATTTGAAGAAACAGGTTTAATGAGAGTATGCACGCAAGAGGGTACCACAGGGGGAATTTCATACCGTACGAAGTAGGTTTAAATGTAAAATAAACAACTCATTTATAACGATGATTGAGATGTTGTTTGGAAGATTAAGAATAAATGCTGGTGCTTGTATTTCAAAAAAGTTATGTGAATAAAGCGAAAATGTACCTTCTCTCCTAGGCTAAAAAAAATAAAATGTTTACCAACATTTGCCGTTAAAACGTATGGTTGTACGGTAAAGGATTTCTTCATTACTCATTAGGACTCCAGGAAAACGCTGTCACTTGTCTAATTCTCTTACAAATAACCTTTTATTCCAACAATTTTCAACAAAAATGATCTGCAGGAATAAACTTACAATTCCTTACAATTCAGCCTGTTGCGTGGTTATCATACATTTTATCATACCTACATCACATATGATTATATAATGCGAGAGGAGGACTTACCTTTTTTTATTTTCAAACTTTTGTTTGATATAGTTTCTGTGCCATTTTTATACGTTATTTACACTTTATTAAATTCAAAATTTCCCCCCAAACATTTGCTTTTAATGTAATAATAATAATAATAATAATAGTCTTTATTTAAACTTGATTACATATTGAGTCAAAGACTCGTCTCCCATATGGTCAAGCATATTAAAAAATGTACATTATATACAACAATGTAGCTAAGCATCCTTTAACCTGTTGTTTTCCTTTTGTTAAATGTCAGTCTTTACAGTCATTTTTGCCCTTAATGACTTTTATTGTCAAATGACCGTAATAATACAGAAAAATGTAAATAATACAAACAAAATAGAAGTGATGATGTTGTTTACTGTCACAAAATCGAGCGATAAGTGTTAAAAAAATAGATAAAGTCCCCGTTTGTGATTAAGTTTGTTTGATGCTGTATGGCACGTTAAACATGATCTTTTGTTGGTGCTATCTGTCATCTAACTCTTGACATCATGGAAATGGTTCTGTCAAACGAATTTGATGCATGATGTTTTGGGTAGTTATTCGATATGAATTCGATTCGAGAGGATATTAATCATACGAAAAATTGACATGTATTCATATTGATATCATTGATAACATCATTAATGTCTTCTATGTATTTATGTCAATTTTATAATATTCAAACACTGGTATAGTATCGGGTTATATTAGAACCATAACCGCGGGTTCAGACAAACTATTGTTGCTGGTTGGGTTTACAGGGATTAATGCAGGAATATAAAGTTAGTACCCTTTTTTGGAATAGGGAAACTATGCACTGTAGGTGTATGCTTGGTCCAGAGAGGGCTGCAGGGCGAAGCCTGGGGGTGAGAACGAGAGGGTATGGAATACATCTTTAATTTTAAATAAATCTGAAATAGATGGAAATAATGCCAAAATTGGAGAGAAGAAATGATTCATGAAAAAAGCCTGTATATATCCATGGTTTATTTGGTGTTTTCAACATCTTAGTCCGACTCTAGTCGATATTGAGTTCGAACGATTAACCCCGAAACAAACACTTGGAACATCGAATGAGTTTTTATGCCCCTGCCATAAAATCGTGGGACATATAGTGTTGCCCATGTCCGTCCCGTCCCGTCCCGTCGCGTCCCGTCCCGATTCAATGTAAACCCCGTCCCGTCGCGTCGCGTCGCGTCCCGTCCCGATTCAATGTAAACACTTAGCAACTTCATTCCTTGACAGATTTTTGTCAAAACTTTATACAAAGGTACAACCCTCCATAAATGGGGGGGACATATAGTGTTGCCCATTTCTGTCCCGTCCCGATTCAATTTAAACACTTGGAACATCGAATGAGTGTTT